>JADBJO010003456.1:90000-102500 GCA_016801955.1 Conus betulinus | reverse complement strand
CTTTCTGCTTTGGAGGCCATTGCCGGCCGTAATCTCAAGCACCCTCAGCTGCTGAAAGTTTTCGAACTGTAAATCTCTCTGAAAGTGGATGGATACAACATAGTTTTACTTGGGTTCTCAGCCATGTGGACATTCGAGGCAACGAGGTGGTTGATCACCTTGCCAAGAGTGCCACAAAGGAAAAGTTGAGCAGGTTGTCTATTCCTCACACTGATCTCAAACCCAAAACACAGGCTTATGTCAAAGATCTGTGGCACGAGGAATGGAACTCGCAGACAGATAGTCAGTCAGTCAGTCATTCCCCTGACCGCTGGGGTCGTTGGGGGGACGTGATGAGGCAGCCGCCGTTTCTCTCCAGGCTCTTCGATCTGTCTGTAGCTGTCGTGAAGAGATCTGGAAGGGTCATTTTGGTCCAGTCCTTTATATTTTCGGACCAACTCTTTCTCTGCCGTCCTCGTCTGCGCCCTCCTTCAATGGTACCTTGAAGGATGGTTTTGGAGAGGGTGTTGTGACGAAATGACGTGGCCAAACCATGCCATGCAGACGGATAACAAACTCTTTAAAATCCGTCCAGACCTGAAAGAGTTTTTACCATGTTCCAGAGGCGGTCGTAAAGACGAAACAGTCTTGTGCCGTTTGCATACAGGCCACTCGTTTTACACCCATTCTTATCTTTTAAAAGGTGAAGAAGCTTCGTGGTGCATTCCATGTCATGTACCACTCACAGTGAGACATATTCTTTTAGAAGGTTGGAACTTGCACGATGTGAGACTTTAATTAACACTTTACAGCAGACTCCATGAAAACTTTTGTTCAGAGATGTCCAACCTAACGTGATCTTTGAGTTTGTAAAGTGATTAACATTTGTCAGCTGATCTAAGATTTTACGGAAGAAAGATTTTTTAACAAAAAGTTTCTGGTGCGTTTTTAGAAGGTGTATTGAAATGCGTAAATGGTGTGTGTGTGTGTGTGTGTGTGTTTTGATGACTTGTGAATTGATTTACGTGACAGCCCTGATATGGCCCGGTGCGGTCGGCTGGGCTATGAGCAACATTACCTTACCTTCGCGCACGCACGCGCATTGAGAGAGAGAGAGAGAGAGAGAGAGAGAGAGAGAGAGAGAGAGAGAGAGAGAGAGTCGCCACACCCAATGTGGGAGAGAGAAGGAAAGAAAGAAACAGGGAGTAGAGAGAGGGAAATCTCTGCATGAGCACGTGCAAAGTAAAGGGAGTGTCGTTGGTTCAGCGACCGGAGCGAGCCTGCCAATGAAAAGCCGCGGAGCGACAAGCACGCACGCGCACCAAAACACTCGGCAACCGTGCTTTCAGTCAAACTTCGCTGATGCAACTTGTCGTCTGCTCTATTCAGTGCTGCGAGCTGCATGGCTGATGCAATTTAACCAGCCTCTCTAGCATCGTGCGGACAGTGGCTTTTCACTAATACCAACATCCGCGAATACCTCATAGGTCAACATTTGAGATTAGCCGTGTTCCAAGCGTCCACATGGCAGAGGGCATGAAGAACCAACAAAGAAAGGCTCTTCAACCAAATGACAGCAGCTGTTCGTCGACTTCGGCGTCAGAAACTGTTCATTTGAAGCGAAAAATAGGTTTGATCAATGGGAGTTGGAATCATTGTGGGATCTATCATAGGATCTGGCATCTTTGTGACGCCCAGGGGTGTCTTAGAAGGAGCAGGATCGGTAAGTTTCAATCTGTTCTATTTCTTGTTCCATACTGAATCCACGTGTTAGCATGCTGGCTTCGGCTTTTCCCGAAGTGGAAAAAGTTCCTTGTTTTCTCCACTGGTTTTGATCCTGTATGATTTTCTTTTTCATTGATCTACTTATTAATATACGTTTTCATATGTTTATTTTGTGTACAACCCTACATTTATTCACAAGACAACGAATAGCCTGAGCAAAAATGAGGATTAATCTTCGTTAAGAAGTCGGTTGCTATGTTTAGACTAGCCAAGAGCAGGAAAGAAGGACCGGAACCCAACCCAACTCATCGGCAGCCGACAGCCAACGTTCTGTGCCGGCCTAAATAACAAGGCTTGAGCGACAAGCTTTTGCGTTAGTTAGACATTCGGGTGAAACATGGCCATCTGGAGAACAAAATATAAGAAACTCTGAATTTTATATTGTGTCCCTTTCCGTAATGACGAAGTGATCGAAAGCAATTTATGCTAGTGTGATTTGCTCGGGACAAGGGGAAGTACTACAGGTTCCTGAAGAAAATTTGTTTGAGGAACTGTAAAAGTACGTTGTGGAAGCCACAGACAAATTACAAACACAACGGGGAAGGGAGGGGGGGGGGGGGGGGGGGGGGGATTGCGCGATAGGATGGTTAATGCTGATTGACAGGCAGGGTTGATTTGTTGTCCCAACAGTTGGTCGGGACTAAGATAGTTCCAGTGCCGGATCAACAGGGTGGAGGGTGAGATGGGGACCCTTCTTCAGTGGGTAAAAGGGGAGGTAACTGATCAAAATGCAGTTTTTTATCTGCTTTGAGGGGATTTGCAGAAACCCTGGAAACGCCCCTTGCCCCAGGCCAGATTCCAATCTCTTGTCCACATTCTGTATCATTTTAGTTAAAAAATGGAATATACTCACGAAGTTTTTTTTTTTTTTTTTTTTTTTTAAAGATGAAAATTCAACTACCAGAGAAGGAACTATGCAAAATACAAATAGTCAGTGTGAGTACTCAATGTTCACGAGTATTTGAGAACACTTTTTAGTACACATTTGAGTTCCTGTTTACTGCTTTTAGCAGAAATAAAAATATATCATCAGTAAACATGAAAAGATGACATCACTAAATAATACTTCACCAACTTAAAAAAAAATTCTTCCAATTCCATGTTAGTGGTGGGTTAGTAAGGCTCTTGATTATGATATACATGTTATACATCTGATTGATAATGATAGAATGGCTCTCTCCCCTCTCTCCTCTTTCTCTTTCTCTCTGTCTTTCTCCCTCTCTTTCCCTCTGTCTGTGTGGTCGGCTGGGCTCTAACTTCTAAACAACATTATCTTATCTTATCTTATCCCTCTCTCTGTCCCCTCCTCTCCCTTTTCTTTCACTTTTTCTGTCTATCTTCGTTCATTGCATTACTCTTGTATGACTTTTCTTTTTTTACATACATTATTTTCATCATAGACATTACTTTGGATGAAGACTTGACATCAGTGCTTATCCGTAGATATCATTCATGTAAACAATACCCCTTCCCTCCCCCCACCCTTGCTCGCTCTCTCTTTCATGTTTACCTCCACACACCCTCTCTGTCACTCTCCCTCCCCCTTCTCTGTCTCTGTCTGTCTGTCTCTCTGTCTCTCTCTCTCTCTCTCTCTCTCTCTCTCTCTCTCTCTCTCTCTCTCTCTATTTTCTGTCTCTCTTCACCCTCAACAATATCATCTCCTATTCTTCACTGCCTTGATAACCAAATCTTGCTTTATGAACAATGGTATTGAATATGAATATATGCTGATATACCTCAGTATGACTGCCTCATGAATGAATTTCTTCATTCTCCTCAAGGTATGCTGATGATACTTGTATGGTGACTGATGCTTCTTACATCCTCTTTCTGCGTAGGAATTAATATATTATGTACTAGTATGACGTATGTGTGTGTGTGTGTGTGTGTGTGTGTGTGTGTGTGTGTGTGTGTGTGCGCGCGCGCGCGCATGTGTGTGTGATCCTCTTTCAGCATAAGAATATCATATATGTTTTTCTGCCCCGACCGGCTCCTACCCAGAGTTGAGTTTGCTGCGGACTCAGTTGGGAAGACTGGGACCACACAGTCGAGTTTCATCCACTTAATGAATGCGTTTCTGAGAGTGTTGCTCAAATTTCTTGACCAACACTGCAGGTGTCTGTATCTCTTGGGCCTGGTTGAAGCCGGGATATTATGAAAGGAAGCGTAGAGTACAGCCCTGTCATGTAGTCTCAGACCGAAATGGAAATCCGTAGCATCATCTTAATCATCATCATCCTCATTGTCATCGATCAGCATTAATAATAATGTCTCAAGTTCTGTGGCCCTTCTTGCCCTGCTGTCATGGTGACCTCTGTTTCAATGTCCTTTCCACGTCTGTGGCCTTGCTTTGGTCCCGACGGGGTCACCAGTATCGGTGAGTCCATGTGGGCTGTCGTTGGACGGACGTGGTGGCGCCCTCCGGAGGGAGAGCTCACTAACGCCGGCTCCGCGACTAAGCAGTTATTGTCGTCAGTAGGGGGCTTAGTAGGTGGTGTCCTGCGTATGTTAGATCAGAACAGGTGCCACTGAACACCACCGAAGTGACTCGGCAGCAGTGCAGTGTCTCCTCCGGTGGGTTGCCTCTAGACGACTTGAAACTGACTGCTCCCTGTGGATTGTCGGTGCCGGGGCTGCGGCAGGGCCGACCAGGGCTGTGGCTGTGGACGGAGTGTCGGAATGAGTGGTGTGGGTGCATTGCCTCTGAGGTGGCGCAGAGACTGGGACAGCAAAAAAAAAAAAAAAAAAAAAAAATCATATATATTATGTACTGTTCAGTGCAGTGTGTGTGTGTGTGTGTGTGTGTGTGTGTTGTATGTGACTGACACTTCTTGTGTGCACGTATGATTTCTTTAATGCTAATAATAGAAGGTAATAATATGAGTCATCACTGTGCTTGTTATATTCAGTTTTATATGTGTACTACTATTTGTGTTTGTTTTCCATACTAGTATCCTTAGTCCATCAAAGAAACAAGAGTGGGGGAAAAAATACTCTTCTTCTGTTTCTGTTATTCCTGGGAATGAAGATTTTGATGAAATAAATCAGTCAATCAATACTCTCTCTCTCTGTTTCTCTCTTTCTCTTTGTCTTTGTCTCTCTTTCTCTCTCACTCCCCCCCCCCCCCCCCCCCCCCCCCCCCCCCTCTCTCTCTCTCTAATGGTTGACAAGTACTCCAGAAAGCACAGCTTCAGAGTTTTGGTTTGGTTCAACACACATTAAAATCAATTGCCTGGGTTGCCAAAAAATAATCTGCACTTTCAAAATGAGAATGAGTCATAACAAAATGTTCCTTTCCATAATTTTTTGTTTGCTCCCACTGGTTAAAAAGGTGCCATTGTATGACTTCAAGACTTGGCCTTAGCCTTTTAAGTTGTATCCATTCAGTTAAAACACATGGTAGAATTTACTATATTTACCCATAACTTATTAATTATGAGTATTTTAGTACATCAGAAGATGAAGGGCTGACAAGAATATTGGTCACCAGTTACGCATCCTGATTTTATTTTGAGTCGACTGAATGTTCGTGATGGATTTAGTAAACTGCTGAGTTCATAGGACATGAGTTTTATCCATTGCTTTTGAACAAGCTGCTGGTTTTGTTTGACCCCATTTAATTGCTTTGCCAGATTTGCTGTTCTGCTTCTGAAAATTACTACTAGTGCAGTCACAGATAAGGCAGACAGAGGAAAAGCTGAAATAGCTGAAGGAGGAGAAAGTCACACACACACACACACACACACACACACACACACACACATTCTCTCTCTCACATGCACACACAGTACACACACACACACACACACATACACACACACACACACACACACACACACACACACACGCACAGGCATACATATGCTTGGAAGCACTTGCAGACTTACGCATATATATATATAGGTGTCTGGGCAAGCATACACAGATACTATGCGTTCTGTCACACACATGAACACATACACATGCCTGCACGCATGCAAGCACACACACACACTCACGCACGCAATCATAACAATCAAAGCCGTTAGATTGACAAGTGAGGCTGGATGTGTGTGTATGTGCCCTTCACAAAGATTATCATGTTTCAGCTTTAAAAAACAACAGAAAAGAGTGCAAAAAATGAAAATATTCTGTTTTAAAGTAATGTCATGTTGGACATTATTACTCTAGTGTTCCATCTAAAACTTAAAAAGCTTAGGATGTCCTAATTCATAAAAAAATAAAATAGGACATTGTGGAAATTTACAGGACAAAGTATCATGACACCAGATCAGTATGAATTGTAGGTCGAAGTGAAATATGTTCCTGTTGCTGGACTAAAATGAATGAAAACTCTCTTGAAAATGATACCTTGCAACTTAATCAGGGCTCAAAATAATCCCTGTTTTCAAAATGATACCTTGTAACTTAATCATGGCTCAAAATACCCACCCATATGATATCCATGATAATTAAATCTCCAAGCGGACAAGTGGAACTGCTGCCTCCACTTGTCTGTTGGGCAACCAGTTTTTGACTGTCAATGAAAGGGTGTCTGAGCAGTCAGCTTGAATGCACGCTTCCCTCCTCCCACGCAAGATGTGTGATGTATGATACAGTTTTTGTTAATGTGCCAGCAGCACGCATGCATGCGCTTGATCAATGCGAGAACATTAGATTCAATCCCTTTCTTCTCCCTCTCAGGCAAACCACTTCTGTGTGCAAAAAACACACCATCAGTGGCGCATTTTAATCAGTGTTTGCCCTGAGGATTTTGTCATGTCAGCCTAGTTTAGAGGAACTCGCAGACTATCCCTGCTCAAGTTTGGTCTTTCCAGCTTGGGCATTTGATAACTTTTAGACCTGTGAAAAGAAGACTAATCAGAGATTTAAACCAAAGAAATGATCAAGGAAATTTATCTAATTCAGTGTCTCTTTTCTTAGGGAGGACAAGTAGAATTATGGGGTGGGGGTGGGGGAACAAGTAAATATTTTGCGTCTACTCGCCCCCACGACAACTAAAAAACCTACAACAGTTAGGCTTAACAAAAAAAACTGATTTGACTGATTTGATCAGTTACTATGGAGTGGACTTTACAGTTGTGGTTACTGTGCTCAGTTGGTGTCAATTCAGTATTTGTCCTTTTGTGTTTCCACTCAGATATCTTGGCTTACTTGACTGACTTCCACTGATCCAAAGCAGTCAAAAACTGAGCATATACTGCCCTGACATTTACATTTTTTTTTTCTTCAGAGACATGGTTTGAAAAGCACCATGTGAGTTGGTTTCTTTGAAACAGGAAGCTAATTTCAAAGTGACGGGGTGTAAACATTATGAGTGATTGATAAGATACATACTGGCTTGAAGTCATTACAGCAGTTTTTTTTGTTTGTAAAAGTATGTGTATGTAATATGTGCACCTTGATCATAGACATTGACTGTCTTGTCCAGCATAGCGAAAAGTCAATAGGATGAAGTGTTCCAGTCATTTTCCAGAACAACTGTCCAGTGTCTGATGTCCAACGCTGAGATGAATCCCAGATGACTAATGAGGGGCAAAAAGAAAACACAGTCGATGGAAATGGTGGTCCATGAAAAGGAAAACACCAAATGTTTTTGAGCAACAATCTCTTTGTCAGTGGTGAGGAAGAAAGGAAGAACAGTCGTATTTCCTTTACTATATTTCCTTTCTTCCTACCTGTCAGCATAGAGCTTATAGCTCAAAACATTTGGTGTTTTTCCTTTTAAGGGATCACTGCTTACATCCAGTGTGTGTGTGTGCATGCAGTGTGTGCATGTGTGCGTGCGTGTGTGCGTGCATGCGTGCGTGTGCATGTGTGTTCTTTGTTTAGTTTCGTGGTTCTGTTATCTTACCCCTTATGTTAAGGGTTTATGATAGATGTTCATTGCTAAAGCAGTGTCACAGATCAAAAAAGAGATTATTTATGAAATCTGATCTTTTGTTGACTCAGCGAAAGTAAGCAAAAATACAAACAAGCTTTGACGGATACTCAGAAGATTTCAAAATAGAAAAAAAAAGAAAAAAAAACAGAACAAAAAATATTCAACGTTTTGGTCATGGACCGTCTTCAGGACTGATGACATGAAATGAAAGACAAATGAACATGTATAGGCAATGATGTATGAAAACATATACGTCAATGGATGAATATGTATTTAAAGGTGTGTATGATGTGTGTGTGTGTGTGTGTGTGTGTATGTGTGTGTGTGTGTGTGTGTGTGTGCATGCACACCTGCATGCATGCCTGCTTGCCTGCCTGCTGTGTGTGTGTGCGCTTGTGTGTGTGTGTGTGTGTGTGTGTGTGTGTGTGATGGGGAAAAAGAAAAAAAAAAGAAGCAGATAGAGGGAAAAGGCAAACAGAAATAGAGATAGAGAAAAAGAAAGGGAGAGAATGGTAGAGGAGGAGTCTCATGCTTGGAAGGGGGCACTTGAGTGTGTGTATGAGGGGGGAAAAACTTGCGAGAGTGCAGGAGTGGGGGGGATTTGGTGTGGGGATGTGGGTTTGGTGTGTGAACACTCGTTAGAAATATAGGTGCATATGGATTGTCCACATACACATGTGTCTGTGAGTATGCACACCTGGATGGTGGAGTTGGTGTTATAAATGTTATGTTATAAATGTGTTATGTATGTACATGGGGTGTGAATGTAAAGATGGTGGGATGGGGAAATTGGGGGAGGGGGGTATAGACAGAAAGGGATGGAGGAGAGAGGTTGGGGGAAAGGAAAGTGAGGGCAAATAGCTGGAGTGATTAAATCTGAAAAAAAAAAAAAAAAAAAGTCGGATGCGAATGAGAAGTTTTACCTTCATGGAGTCAAGGATCATCTCTCGCCGTGGCACCACAGTCCCTGATGGTCTCAAACTCCCACATCTGACTTTCTGTTTAGTTTGAATCCTTCCAGCTCTTTCCAACAAATTCTCCACTGTTGTCTGAATGAAAAAAAAAGGGCAGATGATCATTTTCAGCTGTGTTCTAAACTTAATTGTTTTACTAAGTCAGACTGAATCGGTCTTCATAGAGTTTACAAGGGTCAGTGAATGGGTAGATTCAGAGAGGCCTGGAGGGAAGATAAGTCAGCTTTTTCTGCCCCAGTTAAAAGAAGTGCTTCAGCTCTCCAGGCGCTAACCCTGAAACCCTGATTAGGCATTACCTGACGTGCCTTCTAAATCTTCTGGGTTTTTTTTTTTTTGTTCTTTAAAGAAAATGTTTTCAAAAACCCCTTTTATTTTTCTTCCTACTATCCGATGGGGTTTTACTGATTTGAGAGAAACACTTTGTTGTTGATAAACAAACAGCCACATCTGCATTACCACCAATATTAAGGTGTAGTGTGTAGCTGTCTGTCCATGTGACTGTGTGTGTTTGGATGTGTATTCCTACTTTCTGGCCACTTGTGATTTGGCAACATTTGAGAAGAAATGTACTTAAAGTTACCACAATGTTTGTTGCAAGTCATATGGATTCTCTTCAACAGTCTTCTCAAATTTATTTGTATCAAGATGAGACAAATTGCATATGCTGATTGTCAAAGTGTCAATTAAGGTCTTGTATTGGGTTAACATTAATAAAGCAATAAAAAAAAAGTTGTGATATGTTTTTATAGTGTACTTTCTTGCTGAATTTCAGCAGTAAACAAATTGCTTGCTTTACGTCTGATCTACCCCTGATCATGTTATCAACAAGAATTAACACAAAAGTTTATGTTTTGTGCAGGTGGGAGTATCCATTCTCATATGGTGTTTGTGTGGGGGATCTCCTTGATTGGCGCAGTATGTTATGCAGAACTGGGCACAACAATCACACGCTCTGGTGGCGATTATGCCTACATCTTGGAGGCGTTTGGCCCATGTTGTGCCTCCTGCAGTTATGGGTAAGTATCTTGCATGTTTATGCAGGGGGGGGGGGGGGGGGGGGGGGGAGGGGGGAGGGAGAGGGGTGGGGGGTGAGAGGAGGAGAGAGAGAAAAAGAGAGTGTGTATGGTGTGTGTGTGTGTGCTTAATTCTTCTTCTGCGTGCTTGATTTAGAGACAGCCCTTTGGTCTCTGTTTTCCTTCAGCTTTAAGCTCCTTAACCCTTTCCTCACCAACATGGTCTACTGGCTGGGTGACAGTCTGCCTGCCAGCACTACGCCATAAAGCTGGGTTGCTCAGACACAGTGAGCTCGGTTACCTAACCAAGTCAGGCGTATCTGAATAACGCAGCATCAATTTTCAGCATTTTCTTTCCATATCAATTACAAAATGCCTGGCCTAAAACGCTAGTTTGTTTGATGTTTTAGAAATACGTTTCATAGTTGTAAAGTAACTTCCACTGAGTATATGCAAGTGCAGTGGCTCAGAAAAGGCTTGAAAATCCCAGAACACTTGGAAGGCGTAGAAAAACAGTGCACCCACCAAACTGGCACAGACCATTGATGAAGAACCATGTCTCACATGTATCTTTACTGAGAGAGAGAGAGAGAGAGAGTGAATTCAAGTTGTGACCCCTCTGGTCAAAGATCTTCGCCTCTGGTTGTTTCTGTATGTATCGACAAGTGTCGCCAAAGGCAGCTCGCAACACTGTCAACGTTTATTGCTGGTAACAGTGAAAATGATAATGGAAGAAAAAGAGTCATAACCTTACTGACATGTTGCATAAAATCAGCATTTACCTGGCTTTTTGTTGTTGGTGGTGTTGTTTTTCTTCAGAACAGACGGTTGGCTGGAAACTGTCTTGTGTCTGTTTTTATTCATTGTAATGGGGGACCATGCTGGCATTAGGCATCTGCTTGGACACATTTCTGTATGTATTTTGTAATGTTTTTCTCCCTAAGATTGAAATTGAAATCGTGTTGATTTGTGTATGTCCATGTATTATTTCTGTTTTAGTGGGTTTTTTTTTCCTTTCATACAGAGCTGTGTAAAACAATCAGGTAATATTCTTTAGTTGTATTCATTCTGAAAATTAAATGTTTACTTTGCAGCAATAAACGCTAATGTACGGCCATGTGTGAAACATAAAGAGAAACACACACACGTGGGCACACGCTCACACACACACGCATGCACGCACACACACACGCACACTCACTTACTCACAAGCACACACACACACACACACACACACACACACACACACACATCCATACTCACACACACACGTACACACGCACGCACGCACGCACGCACGCACGCACGCACACACACACACACACAGAGCTTATTCATGCCTTCTGGTGAAGCATGCTGATATAGAACTGCCCCAGTTCTGTTCATTATATCCTCTCTTTGTGTCACTTTTTGTCTCTGCAGAGAAAAAGGGGTTATCAGCATCCCTCAATACCTGTGACGTCAGTACGTACAGGTGCACATTTAGACGCACACATTACCTGATGATACAGTATGTTGTTGAACAAACCCTGCCATGCCATCTTTTTTTTTTCTCTCAAACTGAGAAGAGAGGGAGGGAGAGAGGAAAACCAGAGGGTTTTTAGGTGGGAGGCTATCAAAGTATGCTCTTTCCTAAACCATTGTTTTATAAATACCAGATGCTAGCTATGTCGGTAACCAGGTCAGTGTTAGTCTTGTTAACCAGAACAAGAATATCATTCATATTATTTAACATGGCTCTTTCCCCAGCAGTAAGACGAATTGTGTTTTTGTTTTGAGTTGTGAAGATGACAATTTTAATTAAAAACCGTTGAATACAACATAGGCAAAGGGATAAAAGAAAAATACCACCATGGCCAGTTACTGTCCTTTCTTGTTTTCTTCTTTTGTAGTATGATAGGCTATTAAATAACAAGAAGTGAATGGTGAATGAATGAAAAATGTGCAGAGAATTTACGTCTCTGTTCTTCTGTTTTTTCCTTTTCCACCTCTCTCTCTCTCTCTCTCTCTCTCTCTCTCTCTCTCTCTCTCTCCCCTCCCTCCCCCTCTCTCTCTGTTCTTTTCTTTCTCTCTCTCTCTCTCTCTCTCTCTCTCTCTCTCTCTCTCTCTCTCTCAAACAATGTGTACATAAATCCTTGTCTCCTGTTTGTCCAGATCTACTTTTCTGCCAGTCATCATCTCTGTCCACTTCTCCACCACACCAAGACTTCCAGATTCTTCTTTCTTGTTGTTCTCCTCTTTCCACCATTCCACCTCATCTCTGCACACACACAGACACACCTCTCGCTTCCTGGCAGGTTCCCTCCCTCTTCTCCATCCTTCCTCTCTCTGCACATCCATTCCCTCCTTCGTCTAACCCATAACATTCATTTACTGCATTTGAAGTTTATTTTTGGTGAACACTGTCACAGGCGTTTTATTCATGATTTGCCCCAATATCAGTAGAGGCCTATTGATAGCAGTCCTCTTCAGAGAAAGATAAGAAATGTTAACATTAGTGTAAATGCATCATATTGCAGCTAGTACTTACAACAATAATCAACACATAAGAATTCACATGCTATTAGCATTAGATATTTTAGTTTTCAAAAAATGGTAACAGTTTTAACTTTATGATTCATCAGTAATTAGAATACAGGTCAGCTGGAATGGTTGACATTAATTATTGAATCATTATGTCCATGAATCTTTTATTGCATCAGTTTATGTGTTGAAATGCACTGTGTGAAAAATCAGATGAACCTGAATCCAGTAAAAAAAATCAAGTAAAGATGTTTCCAGAATAAGACAAGCGTAAGAAAATAAGATTTAGGCCAAGTGAAAGGTTTGAAAATATTTATATACAGAAAATCACTCTCTTACCAA
>JADBJO010003456.1:0-85000 GCA_016801955.1 Conus betulinus | reverse complement strand
AACCGGTACAGTGAAAGACAAATGTTGTAAGAAAATCATCTTTAGTAGAAGACCGAAAATGTTCTAAGAAATCAAGCATTTACATAGAAGCTGGTAGTAAGACTGGTATAGACAAAGACAGCAAATGTTTTAAGAAAATGGGTCTGTACAGAGAGGTTGTGAGGTAAAACTGGAATAGTCCGACAGAAAGGTTCTAAGAAATCAAGCCTTTACACGGAACTGGTAGGTAAGTCTGGTATGGACAAAGACAGAAAATGTTTTTAAGAAAATCAGATCTGTATGTAAGTCTGGTATAGACAGAGACCGAAAATGTTTTAAGAAAATCAGATCTGTATGTAAGTCTGGTATAGACAGAGACCGAAAATGTTTTAAGAAAATCAGATCTGTATGTAAGTCTGGTATAGACAGAGACCGAAAATGTTTTTAAGAAAATCAGATCTGTATGTAAGTCTGGTATAGACAGAGACCGAAAATGTTTTAAGAAAATCAGATCTATAGGTAAGTCTGGTATTGACAAAGACAGAAAATGTTTTAAGAAAATCAGATCTGCACAGAGACACTGATAGATAAATCTGGTACAGACAAAGACAGAAATGTGTGAAGAAAACGAAGTTTTTACAGAGAGGCAGTCTTGGTGTTATTGTTGTTAGGATTCTGTGGTGTGATGATAGTGTTTTTTTGTAGGTTTTGGCTGCACACCCAAAATGGAAGCTGTTAGTAACTTTCAATCTATTATTGTATATGATTTTTTTTTTCTAAAGTTAGGCCACACACAGAACAATAACTGTCAATAAATTTGGTGGGAGGTTTTTTTTTTTTTTTTTCCACTTGCAAAACAAAGACTGTCAATAGATCTAATTGGAGGTTTAGTATTTATGATGGTTTTGGCAATGTATACAATACAAAGACTGTTGATAAATCTGATGAAGTGGTTACTTTCTTTTTTTTTCTTGTTTTTTTTTTTTTTTTCATATTGTGGCCACACACACACTAAACAAAGACTGTTAATAAATCTGGTCAGAGATTTTTGTGCTATGTGTTTTTGATTTATTGAACTCGCATACAAAAGAAAGGCTGTTCATAAATCACTGCTTCTTTTACAGTGATTGCTGTTTACTGCATTAAAATTCACTTGCGCAGCAGAGAGTGACATAGTGGCCTTGGTGAAAAGGCACTTTACAAACCTTGTTCATTTTCACACCTGTGGCAAACAGGTGGTGGTGGTCATTTATAAATGCCGCTTTGTAGCTCTGTGTTGTTACATTAAATTGCATTGAAAGAAATGAAACATAATAATAAAGAATAATAATGATGACAATTTCTATAGAGCCCATCCTAACAACGTAGGCTACAGGGCACTTTACAAGTTTTAATAATTCAGCATCTAAAAATATATAAGTTGAAAACACACACACACACACACACACACACACACACACACACACACACACACAATCTGCATTCACAAGTCATAAACATACACACACGCAAGCACACAGCACACTTGTATGTGCACACACACACACACACACACACACACACACACACACACACACACTGGAACGTAGTGTTGCATACATAAACACATTATATGACATGCATACGGTGAACAGCTCATTTGTACACGAACAAAGTGTGCAAGTGACATCAATTACTATAATGTTTACGAACTCCCAGACCTCACTCTTCCTAAAAAAAAAATTAAAAAAAAAAAATGTTATGGACCAGTCTTTGTTACTATTGTGTGTATGTGTTTCTATGTGTGTGTGTGCATGTGCCTGTGTGTGTGTGTGTGTGGGGTGTGTGTGTGTGTGTGTGTGTGTGTGTGTGTGTGTGTGTGTGTGATGTCTGTATTGTGATGAGTGTGACAGTGGAGTGGTTAGAACATTTGACGCCCACTGTGAGGGTTGTGGGGTTGAGCCCTTGCAGTGCTGGGTGGATGACGTGTGGAATGGGGTTTTTGCCCAGTCTTCCAGGTCGATGTATGTGCAGTCCTGCTGTGACTGAAATTCATGTTGATATGCACACTGAAGATCAGATGAACATTGAATATCCTGAAACGCATGTCAGCATTCAGAAGTGTAACCCCCATAATACTTAGCATGCACCAGGATATTCAGAGAGATGTGTACAGCTAAGCACTCCACTTTGGTGTTATGGGTCGGGTCAACACACACGCACAATTCGCAACTTTCCTTTTAAACAGACTAGACGCTTACCATAGCATCATAACTTTGTATGAGAACAAGCACTATCTGACTCCGTAACAAACTCAAAAAAAATTTATAATTCCACTCTCTAGTTTCATAAATAACACAACCACAGTATGAGAACAGTTCACATCTTTATTGATATATCAAGAACACCTTTCACATACACATTTCCATATACAGTAGAATTTCACTTTGTAGTCCCACAAATTAATTTTTTTTTCACAACCAACATTCTTCAATGGATAATTTTCACCAGCTGTCATAACTATTTTTTTTAATGACATTTCCTTTCAGTACAAAGAAAACCTACATTCATCAGACACATCCTCTCAATGGAACCATGATCTGAAAGTTCCGTGAATCCCTAAGTTATCTTTCCACAAGTTTAACACCAACATACCCAGTCTCTTCTTGCACACTTTCAGTGTTGATCTTGCTCACATAACAGTGTCAACTTTCTACACGTTCACCTCCAATCATCCAGTCTTCTTCTTCTGCTTCTTCTGCCTCCTCTTGTTTTTCTTCTTCTTCTTCTTCTGCTTCTTCTTCTTCTTCTTCTTCTTCTTCTTCTCTTCTTCTTCTTCTTCTTCTTCTTCTTCCTCTTCGACTTCTTCTTGTTCCCCTTCTCCTTATTATCCTTCTCCTTTTCTTCTTCTTCTTCTTTGTTTTCTTCTTCTTCCTCTTTGACTTCTTGTTCCCCTTCTCCTTTTCCTTCTTCTTCTTCTTCTTCTTCTTCTTCTGTCTTCTTCTTTCTTTTTTTCTTCTTCTTCATCCTCTTCTTCTTTTTTGTCTTCTTCCTCTTCGACTTCTTCTTGTTCTCCTTCCTTTTCCTTCTTCTTTGTCTTCTTCCTCTTTGACTTCTTCTTGTTCTCCTTTTCCTTCTTCTTCTTCTTCTTCGACTACTTCTTGTTCCCCTTCTTCTCCTTTTCCTTCTTCTTCTTTGTCTTCTTTCTCTTCAAATTCTTCTTGTTATCCTTCTCCTTATTCTCCTTCTCCTTTTCCTTCTTCTTCTCCTTTGTCTTCATCCTCTTTGACTTCTTGTTCCCCTTCTCTCTTTTCCTTCTTTCTTCTTCTTTGTCTTCTTCTCCTTCTTTTTTGTGTGTGTTCTTCTTCTTCTTCTCCTTCTTTTTTTGTCTTCTTTTATTATTTATCTTCTTCTCTATTTTTCTCTTCCTTGTCTTCTTCTCTTCTTTCTTCTTTTTCCTTGTCTTTGTTTCCTCTTTGACTTCTTCTTGTTCCCTCCTTTTTCTTCTTCTTTGTCTTTTTCCTTTTCCTTTTCGACGTCTTGTTCCCCTTCTCCTTATTCTCCTTCTCCTTTTCCTTCTTCTGATGATTATGTCAGATACATCTGGCAGGAGGATTGGAATACACAGGCGGATAACAAACTCTTTCAGATCCGTCCGAACCTGAATGAGTTCATGTGGTGGTTGCAAAGAAGAAACGGTTACCGGCTGTTCATATTTTACTTATTCGTACCTTTTAAAGAGTGAAGAAGCTCCATGGTGCATTCCATGTCGTGTACCACTCACAGTGAAACACATTCTTTTAGAGTGTTGGGACTTGCATGATGTGAGGCACAAACATTTTACAGCAGATTTCCATGTAAACCTTGTTCAGAGATGTTCCACCTGATGCGATCTTTGAATTCTTGAAAGAGATTAATGTTTTTCATTGGATCTGAGATTTTATAGTGGAAAGATTTTTTAACAGAATTGCGGGTGGGTGGGTTTTTAGATGTATTTTAGAGAGTTGTGTGAATGAATGACTTGTGAGTTGACTTCAACACGATGACAGCCCGGAAATGGCCCTTGCGGTTGGCTTGGCTATAAGCAACATTACCTTACCTTACCTTTCTTCTTCTTGTTCATCTTCAACTTTGTTGTCTTCTTCTCCTTGACCAGTATAATTTTTTCTTCTTTTTTTCTTTTCTCTTTTTGTTAACTTGTCAACAGTATTCTTTTTTCATCTTCATGTTCCTGACCTATTTTCCTCTAGTCAACATCTTTTTCATTTGAGATATTTTTTTTCCAAAACAACGTTCCACTTACAGATCCTATTCCCATCTGACACACTAACATTATCTGTGAGAACAGAGTTCGCCCCACTACAAGCACAAAGCACAAGAAACTCCAATTACCAGTAGTCACACAGACCACACACACACACACACACACACACACAAAACACACACACACACACACACACACACACTCATGCGTACAGACTTCAAGCTTCAGTCAGTTCAGAAAATCTGCTCACCCACACAAAAAACTAGTCTGAATTTTAAAGGCCCACTTTAGCTAAAAAGGAAAATGAAATATACAGCAAAACTCGTGACCCCATGACATCATGACATTCACATTGACCCCTAACATGGTGTGATGCTCGCTGGAAAAATATCAGAACATGCTTGTTCATTTGTCTGTTGAGGCTGTGGACAATCTACATCATGCATTTGACATGGGATTATATGCCTGCACATTTTGTCTCCTCTCTCTCTCTCTCTCTCTTTCTCTCTGTCTGTTTTCTCTCTGTCTGCCTGTTTTCTCTCTCCCTTTGTCTGTCTGCCTCCCTCACTTTCTCTCTCTCCCTGTCTGTCTGTCTATCTGTCTCTCTCTGCCTGCTTGCCTGTCTGTCTGTCTGTCTGTCTGTCTCCCTCACTTTCTCTCTGGCACATGCACGTGCATTGTCTCTCCTTTTCTCCCCCTCCTCCCCCTCCCATGAGTAGTCTGCATTCCAAATTCTTTCTACCCCTCCCATGAGTAGTCTGCATTCCTTCTTTCTCGCCCCCCCCCCCCCCCCCCTCTCTCTCTCTCTCTCTCTCTCTCTGTCCTGCCTGTCAATCATTATGTCTGTCTGTCCTCTCTCTCGCTCTGTCTCTGTCTCTGTCAATGTGAATACACATAGCATGTGGTTTTTCAAAACTATTTGTTTTTTTTTTTTTTGGTTATTATAAGAAGAAAAACGATGGAGACAGTTATTTTCCTGTTCCAAAATTGCATCCTGCAAGTGCATGAGAGCCAATATTTCAAAATGAAGATAATAAATAGAAATGGTTAGCAGGGGATGACAGAACCATAATGTTGATCATAGGAAGGGAGGGACATATATATATATATATAGAGAGAGAGAGAGAGAGAGAGAGAGAGAGAGAGAGAGGAGTTATGAGAAAATGGAGACAATAGTGAGCAAAACAGATAAAAGCTCAAAGAGACAGCAATAATGGGAGAAAGAGATCAGGAGAAGAAAAGAGAGAAAAGCAGGAAAAGGGGGGAAGTGGGGTTGGAGGAGCTGAGGGGGAGGGGGCAGACAGGAGACAGAGGGAGGAACAGGGACACAGAGAAGTGTAGTGTCACCATTTATTTCTCGCCCACACAGGGAAAACTCTGCGTCTTTACATCTTCGGCCAGAATAACCCCTGACAGCTAGGACTCGTATGACCACGGAAAGGACAGACAGACGGCACACCGCATTATTGATCAATCCCAGCAGCCCTCCTCTCCTGATTGACCCCAGGAATCTGATGCAAATCTTCCCTTTTCTCCCATGAATCTCATCACCATGGTTCCTACAGGCAAAAAGTCCCCTGTAAGCCTCCCGGTCTCAAACACATGATATAAATGCAAAGCCAGGGCAACGCTTGAGCAAGCAAGCAAAGCCTTCTGGGATTGGCTGACCTGAGCTGTCTGCTTTGAAGATGAAACTGCTGTCATCGTCAGTCCATTCATTGGTGTAATTGTAGCAGTATTTGCAGCAGCTTTGCCTCTGTTCTGTTTGTGGGGGTGGACTCTGTATCTCCTACACCTCCTTTCTCCCATCCCTTCGTCCATCTTGCTTGTCTTCGTTTCTCCTCTCTTTTTTCAAACTTGTGTCAACCCACACATCCCTCTCCCTCTCTCTCTTTCTCTCTGTCTCTGTCTCTGTCTCTCTCTCTCTCATCTGTCAGTCTCATTGTCTCTGTTTGATCTGCCCCGTCTTTTTTTCTGTTCCTTCCCCCTCCCCTCTCTCTCTGTCAGTCTGTCTGTCTGTCTGTCACTCACTCACTCACTCACTCACTCACTCTCTCTCTCTCTCTCTCTCTCTCTCTCTCTCTCTGATCTTCGTTTCTTTAGTTCTGCTGTGGTTGTCTTTTGTTAGCAGCCACTGCTTGGATCCCCTTCTGTCTCTCTGTGATTTTTTCTTCACTTCTGATCTCATTGTCTTCTGTTCTCAGGCTCAGCTTGAGTTACAGCCTACCCTTAGCTCTAAGCAGTTCTCCATCTCTGTCCGCTTTCAAAGTTTGCAAGAAAACACACCTTTAAGGAAATGTTTTCACTGATACCTGTTAACAATTGATTGGAAGGGAGGATGTATGTGTCTGTGTGTTTAGATTCTTGGTGGTTGTGATATTGCTTGCTGGCAAAAGCACATGTGTTATGTGTGAATATGTGATGACTTTTCCTCATGTAAAGAATGGGGAGTGTTTCCATGGGCAGGGGAAAATCACTATGAAAAAATAATATTAAGATATACAAATCAACAGAACTTCAGTTAAATCTTTGTTTGGGCTGACTTTCCCACATTATCTCGTCACAAAGGGAAGGATGTTTTGGTAATTTGAGTTGATGTCTGTGGTTTCTTCAAGACTTGGCTTGTTTTTTTTTTTTTGAAGGGGTGTGACTGGATCTCTGTCCAGTTGATGGTGACTGGCCCTCCTCTTCAGGCAGGCTGAACCAGTTGGGCTGCTTGGCCATGTGGTAGTGTGGATTCTTGATCCTTTGCTGGGCCAGTTGCAGGAAGCCTAGAAGAAGACTCTGAATACAGGGTAGTTCTGGGTTGATCATTGAAACTCCGATACGAAGATCTGTGGGAGCATGCAGGACAGGAACCAGTGGCCAAGCAGATACTGCGAAGGAAGTGGGGCTGGATCGGACACCCTCAGGAAGCCAGCGTCCAGCACCACATGCCAAGCCCTGACCTGGAACCTGTAGGGAAAGAGGAAGAGAGAGGCTGGCCTCACAACAGCTAGAGGCAAGACCTGAGGCGGAGCTTAAGCAACTAGGGACCAACTGGACTGGAATGGCCAGAACAGCCCAGAACAGAGTGCGATGGCGAAGGGTCATCAATGGCCTATGCTCCACCGGAAGCGATGGGCATAATGAATGATGGTCATTGAAACTTGGCACTGGATGTTACAGTTGTAGAGATGAATGTTGCCATACATACGCTGGTGTTCATTGTTGGTTCACTGTGATCAGTCTTACAGCCTTAGATAGAGCAGTGAAGTGGGGAGGCTTGATCTCCCTTTACTGTGTGCTAAGCTACACATCTGGTCTCTGATGCCAGTCTGATTGACAGGCTGTCAAAGAAACATGCCGGCCAGTAGTATCATTATAGAAAAGAAGGGGGGGGGGGGGTGATTTGAAATCGGACAGCCATCCCCCACCTCCCACAGTGTGAGGTAACAGAATTCAGATTAGGGATGACAACCTCTCAAAAATGTTGATGTTTGTCGGCTTGTATGCTAATGAACAAAGCTAAGACGTTGGCACCAGTGAGACATGTGTGGGTAGGGACATCTGGCCTGTCTGTGTTATTGCATAATCCAAGGGTAGATGGCAGGAGGGTCTGTGGCGTCATTCCTGCCTCCAGGGTGAGTGTGGAAGGGAAGGGAGAAGAGGTCTGGGGCTTCTCTGAAGAGGAGGGGAAGTATGAGGGAATCCTTCTCCCTCCATGGTGATGGGCTGATGCTTGATCACATAAGGAAAGGGGAGATGGTATCTGCTGAAGGTCTCTACAGTTATCTACAAATTATCTGCCCCGTTGTGGTCAGTGCCTATCATGGTTTCCCTGTACATGAAATGTCAGCCAGACAGACCAGGAGAAGAGTGTCAGAGGAGGAGGGGGTTTAAGGGGTGAAGGTACAGACAGAAAAATGATGTAAACTGTTAACCCTGATTGCAGTTGGTGAGACGAAGAGAGGGAGGGAGGGAGAAAGAGCCAGAGAGGTAACGGCTTTGAATTGTCACGTCACATTAGTTGACCTTTGCCTTAGCTCAGTTTGCCATGGGAGTTGTAAAAATTTCTCACGCAGTCACAGATGGACATGACTAGAACAGGTTCCTTTTTGTAACAGTTCTGATAGAACAGGAAGTACTTTACAATGGAAACGAAAAAATGCTGTCAGTGTGTGTGTGTGTCTGTCTGTTTTTTAAAATTTGTAAGCATGTTTATTATGGGTCACAGATGATGCCCGATGTGTTATTTTAACCGTTATAGCCATTACAAATAGCTATAATGGCCCATAATACTTTTTCCTCTTTATGGAATATCTTAGAAAGTACTTGGCCGATCTTTCTGAAAGTTGGTTGGTATGTTCATATAAGTCATGGATCATGCCCGATGTTTTATTTTACCGTTATAGCTGTAACTAACAGCAGTAATGGCCCATAACAGTTTTCTTCTTTATGGAAAATCTCAGAAAGTACTTGGTCGATCCTTCTGAAAATTTGTGTGTTCATCATGGATCACAGATGATGGTTGATGTTTAACAGAATAGCCGTTACTAATGGCTATAACAGCCCCAGGCGGTTTTTCCCTCTTTATGCAATATCTCATGTGTATTCAAGATAAACTGGGAGCATGTTTATATGCTTTGCATCTTGTTTTTCTCTACATTACAGTGTCATTATTTTCAGTGCTAGTGTTCCGCTTGTGAAAATAAAATTCTGTGTGCCTTGATGCTGATGCCCAGACATGGGCAAGTATATCGCTGAGTTTTCTGTTCATATTACTGGGTTACAATTTGCTGTGCCAGAGTTTGCCAGGTTTTGTGCATCTTGGTATTCATACACTGATTTGGACATGCTCAGGAGTTTTTGTCTCTTCACATGACAGAGTTGTAACTGTCATTGCCAGGTTTTGCCTAGCCTAAGTGGCTGTCGTAATGCCTGGAACAAGATTGTTGGCTGATAACTGTTGTTTTCTCAGGGCTATAGGCTTGGTCAGAATCAGCAGGCAACATTAGTAGATTGATCACTGTGCTACACATTAACGCTCTGACAAGTACAGGCTGTCATATGCACAAGATAGAAGGAAACAAGGGGAGTGAGAAAGAGAGGCAGAAATGGCAGGGTCTTTATTGTAATATCTGCTGCCTGTTGACAGACCTCTGTTTAGGTAGGCTGAACTCTCTCTCTCTCTCTCTCTCTCTCTCTCTCTCTAACTTCCCAGCTATGCTGATGAGCAAAGAGGGCATTGACACAAATGCTTATGTAGCAAGGTTGTGTTGTTAAGTCGTACACAGACCTGATCAGATATCAAAGAAGAGACTACAGTCTTGACAGAGAGCACATGATCAGCAAATGAGAGACATGCTCTTGTTGTTAAGTACATCACATTTCAGTATTAAGAGCAACAGTGGGGGGCAGAGAGAGAGAGAACAGACTATAAACATGTGGGGAACATGCAGTGAATGATGTAGAGTGCATAATGTAATTCATTTTTTTTCTTACACACACATTATGCACGCGCGTGCACAATCAATCACACATGCACGCCTACGCCCCCCCCCCCTCCCCCAAACACACACACACACACACACAGAGAAACAAACATGCACACACACATGCACACGCGCACGTACACGCTCGAATGCATGCATGCACACACACGCACATACACACACACACACACACATGCGCACACACACATACATCCAGTGCATACTCATCAGCCAGCTCACACAACAAAGAGGGAAACCCAGTAAATACACACACATGCACATGTGCATGCGCACACACACTCACACACACATGCACACATGCGCACACGCACACACACACACACACACACACACACACACACACACACACACACACACACACACATGCATGCATGCATGTACAAGCGAATATGCTTGTGGACTAAGCATATGTTCACCCAAATAAATAAATTGACTACTAGCTCAGATTTGACGTTGAAATTGGCATGCCACCTGTTGCACACCAACGGCGCAGAATGGACGTAAATCAACACACAGGGGATACAAAGACATTTTATAATCACAAGTTTTGAAAATAAGGGAAACCAGTTAATTTTCTGATGAACCAGCCCAGTCAAAAGACCTGTTGCGCTCTGAACTGAACCTAAACTCGGACTCATATTCAACAGTTGGGCTCATTACATCGGACAGGACTGGAATTGAGGAGCCGAATATTTTACCAAGTCATTGTGATAGCCAGAAGTTTGTCTTTACACATGTATAAAAACATTTGGTATTCAGTTCATGTTGAAATGCTGTTTTCATTTTTGGGGAAAAAAGTTCTTTTAATATGTGAATAAAGATTTGAATCATGTTTGCATGTTTACACACATGTGCACACCCTCCAGTTTGGTCAATAGTAAACATTTGCATATGCACACAGCGTACATACCCACACTCACGCACATGCAGGCTCGTTTTTTTTTCCAGTACACATGAATACAGATAATACAAATATGTTTATGCCTGTCTTTGTACACTCTTGGTTATGCTAATAACTGACTTTGTCTGTCTTCCTCCCCGTCTCTTCCAGCTCTCGGGAATAACCCTTTCATCTACAGTGACTTATACCATGAACCTCACCCAAAGAGGCTGTCCACTCCAACATTAAATTTATGACTACCTGGCATGGTAAAAGATTTCTGACCTTTGTTATCGATTTATGAAAAAGCCTCCTAATAATTCTTTTTTTTTTTTCATCATCTCAAGTGGCAAAAAGGCTTGTCCTTGTCTGAAGTGGTAAGATGACTTTCAGATCTCAAGTAGTCAAATGTTTTCAGAGTCTGAAGTGGTAACAAGGTTACCAAAAAAGAGAGAGATTGGTGGAGAGAGAGAGAGAGAGAGAGAGAGAGAGAGAGAGAGAGAGAGAGAGAACAAACAACAGTGACAACGACAAAGAGAGAGAGAGAGAGAGAGAGAGAGAGAGAGATTAAAAGAAAAGGAAAGGAAAGGTCCCATGCTCCAGAAAGACTTATTTCATCCATTTTAATGTTGGCATTAGACATCCTTTGTTAAACTAGCTGTGTCATGCAATTGAACATGTAATCAGAAATTACTACTGATTTCTTGGTTTCATATTTTCTGCTTGCTTTCATGATCTTTTTGCATGCATGCACTCTGTATATTCAGTGTACACAATTTCAAACCAGTCACAGAGATGATTTTATGGTTTATCATTCTACAGGAACTATGTGAAAACAGTTACATCCACATACCTCACAACTAACCTTATGGTAACTGTTCACTTTGCACTCATGCAGGCATGAGACCTGCAGAACAGACAAAAGACCTTTCCCTAGAATAAAAAAGAATTTCCAAGTTTGCCTATGTTCCCTCCCTGAACTGATGCATGCAAACATCAACTGCAACAGAGGAATGTATAAACCCATATGAACATTTCCTGAAGAGTGAGGCTGCCTTTTTCTCTTGAACATAGTCAGACAGAATTGGCTGATGAATAGAAATTACACAGGTAGTATGGTTGATGAGGGAGATCTGAAGTGAGGCAGGAAAAGGTGAACAATAAAAAATGAATGTGGAAGGTGATTATATGCTTTTCGCTCACAAAGTGAAATGGTTGCACTGAAACAGTGACATGTATACCTAACTCCAAACTAAGAAAAATTGTCTCTGTTTGTTCTGTGTTCCTCTTGCCGGCGAATGGCTGCTGCAAGCAGCAGTGATCTAGAGTTATATACAAATCATTAGTTTGCTGTGGGAGCAAAAATGACATACACCTTTGGATTTCTGGAGGAGACTAGGGCTGCCAACAGCACCTTGTCCACTGACTTGGTCCAAAGCAACTCCTTTCAGTTGCACCCATGTCAGTCTGGTAGCCTTTGCCTTATGCTCAGACAATCTTCTCCTGATCTGTTCAGACCTCTCAGCTTGTCCCTTGCCCTGCGGGTTCCAGTGCTAAGCCAGCTTTATGATGTCAGTCGGTTTGTGTAGGATGTGTCCAGTCCACCCCCTTTTTCATTTCTTCACGTCTTGCTAATCAGTGATGGAAGTCTGGTTTGTTTGGTTTTTTTTTTTTACATAGGTTGGTATTGGAGACCTTCTCAGCCTTGGTAGCAAAAATGACTTTGTTTATTCCTTACTGTTTTACAGCTCCATGGGCACTGAGCTCTTTCCACCCAGCACCTGACCTCTGGTTGGGCACACACAAAAGCATACATCTGCCTGCATCTTGGTTCAGATCTTGCACATTTAAGTCTTATTCTGTGCATAGATAATCAGTAGAGTATTTTGAAACAGCTTCTTTTTTGTGCTATGTGCTACTTTGGGTAAGCAAATCTTATATAAGTTGAAGTTGTGTATGTGTGTGTGTGTGTTTGAGTGTGTGTGTGTTTGTGTTTTCCTAGCACTGTGAGCCAGTAAAGTTGCAATGAGACAAGATAAAGGTAAAAGTCACAGAGGATGAGTCTCGGCATGTTACTGTAAAAGTATGAATGCAAAAGCCATACAAATTTACAAAGTCAATGAAACTGTAAATGACTATGACAGAGTCAAGTTTTTGTTGCATTTTACCTCAGACGTAATGATGCAACCTGTCAGAGTAAGAAGTACTGATGAAATGATGGAGGTTCTGTTCAGCCTTTATTTATCAAGGAATCGCATGTCTATGGGTGATTCAAACACAAATTTTTCTGTAGCTTGTGCTCTGTTTTCATGCGCCAGTCCACAGTTACGACAGTTTGAGAAGACCAGCCCCAGATTTCAGCTGAACAGCAAAACTTGCCTGTCACTGTCTTGACTGAAAGGGTTCAGTTTCACTGCCACATTTGTCAGTATACATTTTGTACAGAGAGTAGGTACAGGAACAGTAGTACGTCATTGAACTGTTTTCTTTTGCATGTAGGTAACATGTGGCAGGCAGAGGGGCCCATAGTCAAATGGTCGGAGCATTTGCCTGCAGAGCTGATGATCATGAGTTTGAAACTCTCATGGGGTTAGATTGTTTGGGCTTGAAAACCTTCTCTGTCCACCCAGCAGTAAATGGGTGCTTGATTCAGTTCAGGGAAGGTAAAAGGCGGCAGAAGGAGAGGGGTGAGTGCCACGTCCCATTATGCTGTGGCTGAGACATGGTGAACCTCGGACAGTTCAATGCCCCTACGGCTGACAGGCTACGGGAACTTTAACCTTGTCTTTTTTGATAATGACATGATGTGGGCAACCACCCTGGTGGAAATATGAATCAAACATGGTGGGGCTCTTGACTCATAAGAGCTTCGGCTTGCAGACCTGATGATGAATGCTTCTCTTGGTGATGGCAGGACAGACCACTGATATTACAACAGCGCTGGCGGGCAGTGTGATTATCACTAGGGAACTTGCTGAGCTTGTGGGTAGTTTTATTGGAACATGGAATATTAAATATCTGTCCTTGAGAGTATGAGAGGAGAAGGGACAGAGGGGAGACAGGGATGTGTGTATGAGGGACAGAGAGGACAGGAGAGAGAGAGAGACAGGCAGACAAACAAGACGGAGACACAGACAGAAAGAAGCTATCTGTGTGTCTGTGAGGGGAGAGAGAGAGAGAGACAGACAGACAGACAGAAAAACAGAGAAACAAATATTGTGTGAGAGAGAGAGGGAATGTGTGTGTGTGTGTGTGTGTGTGTGTGTGTGTGTGTGTGTGTGTGTGTGTGTGTGTGTGTGAGAAGACAAATGGGAAGAAACATATTATCATCTGCCAAAGGCAAAGATAGGAGGACAGATATAAATTTCACCTGAAAATGGAAATGGATTAATGACTCTCTAAGAATCTCATCAACACAAAAGGGAATCAAAGAACTAAATGTGACTGAGTGAAGAAGACACACGCACACTAAAGTTGACAGTGGAATAATTGAAAAAGGCAAACAAGTGCAGGCATCAGCGTTAAGAATGTGGAAATTCCACAAAAAGCATGGATCAATCAGGGGACATTTTTAAGGGAGAAAAAAAAATTGCTTTCTGCCCTCAAACCCTTAAAAAGACAGCATTCATCATGTTTACGTTGAAGACTAATGGAGTAATTCAGATGATTACCAACATTGAAAATGCTGAGGTGATTTTCTTTTGTCTGTCTGTCTGTCTGTCTGTCTGTCTGTCTGTCTGTCTCTCTCTCTCTCTCTCTCTCTCTCTCTCTCTCTCTCTCTCTCTCTCTCTCTCTCTCTCTCAGTCTCTCACAGGCACCTTGCTCTAGAAGGCTATCATTTATTTTGGTTACCCAGAGAGATTAATGTAAAAATGCATTCATTCTCATTCTGCATGTGTGTGTGTGTGTGTGTGTGTGTGTGTGTGTGTGTCTCTCTCTCTCTCTCTCTCTCTCTCTCTCTCTCTCTCTCTCTCTGCCCCTTCTCACTTTCTGTCTTTGTATGTCTGTCTGTTTGTCTGACTGTCTGTCTGTCTGTCTGTCTGTCTCTCTCTCTGTCTGTCTCTGTCTGTCTCTCTCTCTCTCTCTCTCTCTCTCTCTCTCTCTCTCTCTCTCTCTCTCTCTCTCTCTCTCTCTCTCTCTCTCTCTCTCTCCCTCCCTCCCTATTCATCCACCCCTTTCACTTTCTGTTTCTCTTTTTGTCAGATACACTTGCTTGCATTCTTCCTCCCTCCCAGTGTTTCATTCTTCTCACCATTTTTCTGTCTGACTATCGTCTCCCACCTTTGTTGCCTTCATTTTCCTTCTTAATCAGAATGTCTCTCTTTCATCGCTCACAGCTATTCAGCCATTCAGCTCACAACAACAACAACAACAACACAAATGATCAAGTGAATAAAACATAACACACTCACAAAATTGGTCAGCGAAAGGCCACAGAATTGTCGCTTGATGCTGGACTGTGTATAGCTAGCATGAAAATATCTCAGAATTTGAATATGTTAACATGAAGTTTTACAATGAAAGGTTAAAGTATTGTCTCTTGATGTTGGGCTGTGTATAGCCAGCACGAAAATATCTCTGAATTTGAATGTGTTAACATGAAGTTTTTCAATGAAAGGTTAAAGAATTGTCGCTTGATGTGCGGCACTGCATGGCTTGGTCTGGAACATATTTGAACTTTAAATGTAACTGTAAATGATTTTTTTTTTTTTTTGGTCAAAGAAAAGAAAAACATATTCCTTTGTGTGTGTGATTCCAGGTATTCTGACGTTTGTCAATGTGATGAGCGTCCGAGCAGCGACTCGCATTCAGGATATCTTCACAGCAGCCAAGCTCCTAGCTCTGCTGGTCATCATTGGGACTGGCATTGCCATGATTGCAATGGGTGAGTGACACCTGTCTCATCTTTTCACAGGGGATAAGTCAAAGAGGTTGGAAAAGGGGTGGGGGGGGATGGGGGATGGAGATCTTTATCTTTGAAAATGATGTATGAAGCAGTACTTCAGATCCTTGTTAGGGGAAGGTGTATTCATACCCTTTTCTTCAAAAACAAAAAAAAAAAGGGTAGAATCATGCCTCAAGAAAGGGTAGAAGCAAGCAGGACTTTTTCAGGTGTTTGAAGATAATTGAAATTACTGTTATAGACAGACGGACTGACAGACAGACAACTTTGTCATCTTTATAAATGTACCTCAAATTGAAATTTATGCTTTAGTCTGTTTTGAACCGGATGTGAATACTGAAAGAGGAAAAAAAAAAAACTTTGCTTGCAAATTGATATTTCTGAAGATCATTGAATTTTAGACCTTGTTCTGTGAAATGTCTTTTCAGAGCACTGTGCAGAAGAATGCGGATTACTGCACCAACACGCATGCCTGCAAGCGCACACATGTGCACACACACGAAAGCGCGCCTATGCACACACACACACACACACACACACACACACACACACACACACACGCACATACGCACACACACACACACACACACACACACACACACACACACACACACACACACACACACACACACACACACGCACATACGCACACACACACACACACACACACACACACACACACACACACACACACACACACATGCACACACACACACACACACACACACACACACACACACACACACACACACACACACACACACATGCACATGCACATACGCACACAAGTGTTTCAGGTCCATCTCAGAGCAAAGTGTATTATACCACACACACACACATACGCACGCAGGCGCACACACACACACACACACACACACACACACACACACACACACACACACACACACACACACACACACACACACACACACACACATGCATACAAGTGTGTTTCATATCCATCTCAGAGCAAAGTGAACTATACCCTTTTTTCCAGAAAAATTGAGGTAATTATAGTGATCTTTCCTATACCACATTCAGTATCTGCATCATCTACTTATGAAACCTTCATCAGCAGTAGTAAAGATTGCCTATTCTACTGGGTGAAATAGGTGTTCATTCCTCACCAAGTATGGTGAAGACATTCTGGATTTAACTCTTTCCAAAACTATGTAAATTTCAGTTGTCTGTCATAATTTCAGCTGCTTCCTTTACTTTAGGGTTTTTAATGTGTCTATGATTATTGTAATCTATAACACAATTTTCAAGAACTTAATTAAAATCCTCAGATGTTTAACTTTTTCCACATTAAACACAGCAATTTTCTTCATGTAAATTGCTGTAAAATTCCAGTTCATCTCTGTGCAAATGTATTTAACCAAAAGAAAAAAAAAACATTTTCTTTGTTTCTACAAATGCTGTGTTTAAGTTTCAAAAAGAATCCTTAAACAACTCACTTTACCTTGAAATGAACATTTTTATTAAATATGCGGCACATGCACAGGCATACACATAGTCACTTACAGACACACAGACACACACACATACACACCACACACACACACACACACACACACACACACACACACACACACACACACAAAAACACAAAAACACAAAAACCAGCACCTCCCCCCCATCTCCCCAACAAACACACATATATACACACATCTGCACTCAAGTGGCTGGAATCAATATAGAAAACAAAATAATTCCCTTGAATGTCATGCTGAATGTGAGAGGCCACTGACCTCAACATGTCTGTCTGTGGCAGTATAGCCAGTGATCGCTAAATGCCCCCAGGTTCTAGTCACAAGATAACGCCCCCTATGACAAAGTGGCTATTGCAGCCATGCTTACGATTCTTTGTCCTTGTGTTGGTCTTTATTTCTGCCCTTCATGATTTGGCTTTGGTCATTCACCCAGCTGTCTCGCTGCATAGAGACACGCGCTGCTGTCACAGTTGTTATCAATAACAAAGCCAGTCTAGTTCTGGTAAGCCCCCTCCTTCTCCATACCGTTGTTCTGGTTCAGTAGCATAACTTTCAGTTTCGGTCTCGCTTTGTTCATACTTGCTGTCCAATAGTAGTTCATCCAGTTTGGGACCATTAGCATGTGAAATTTGCCTGATCCAGTTTGGGATCATTAGCATGTGAAATTTGCCTGATCCAGTTTGGGATCATTAGCATGTGAAATTTGCCTGATCCTGTTTGGGATCATTAGCATGTGAAATTTGCCTGATCCTGTTTGGGATCATTAGCATGTGAAATTTGCCTGATCCAGTTTGGGATCATTAGCATGTGAAATTTGCCTGTCTGTATTTTTTACTGTCAACTGACCATTTGGATACCCATCTTTCTTATTTTAGACGGTATTGATCTTTCTCTGGAAAGACCCACTAAGCTAGGAGTTGGAAGTCCCATCGCCTAGTTGCTGGCATTTATGTGAATTTGGCAGCATACCATACAAACGCATTTATGCGACTTCAGTGACATAAGGGTCAAGGACCTCGCACATTTTTTTATGAATGAATTATATGAGGCCCAGACTGTTGACAGATCATATAGATAAAAGCTTTTCAGTTTTTTTTATTACTGAGGTAAAATTAAACACAGCCATATAGCGTGATTGAAAGAAAGGGCAAAACAATATCCAATTAAATGTCAAATTAATAAACTTAGTTGATATTTGCGAACACACACAACTGAGTTTTCCAAAATGGGTGATCTGGCTGTATCACATGGATTTATTTGTTTGGGGCACATTCTGTCAGTTTTGACAGGTTTTTCGTTTATTTTGGAATGAAATGAGTATGCAGTTAAAAAAAAAAAAAAAATGTTAATTTTTCTTTCTGTGTTTTAGTGATTGAATAAGAACAAGAGGGGAGGAGGGATGGAGATAGAGGAGGGGGGTGGGGGAGGAGAGAGAAAAGAGAGATGAAGTGATTATTACATTATATGATGTCAATGAGCTAAGAATTGTCTTTTTATCTATCATTCAGTTGTTCTGTTTTTCACAGAAAATTATTGCCATTTTTTTTTTTTAATCATTGTTATTAAATGTCAGAGCTGACAATAAAGTTGTTTCAAACAGACAGTCAGAATTTAGACATAAAAAAAGAAAGACAAAAATGAAAGAAAATACCAACAGCATTGTGGCAAGTGCAAGCAACAGCCCTTAACGAAAGCGGTGTACTCACTACCCTGCTGTTTTGTGAAACCTGAACTTGCCATACTGCGCTGTTGCTTGAATAAGTTGAGAGTGCTCTGTCTTTGACGTGCTCTACAAGGATGTCATCTGGGTCACAGATTTACTGAGAGGTCTTGAGACTCTATAACTTAGTCCCTGATCAAGTAAAATGTTCTGTCCACCATGGAGATGGGAAAAACTGTTCTGTCTGTGTAGCAGTTGATGTAGTGTATGTGGCTGTATTTTTCAGTTTTGATGTTTTATCTTAGAGGTGCAGCCTGTAAAGAATTCATGTTCTTTTTGTGAAAATGATTTTCAAAATATGTGAATTGATACCTTTTTTCATACTCTGTGTGTGTGTGTGTGTGTGTGTGTGTGTGTGTGTGTGTGTGTGTGTGTGTGTGTGTGTGTGTGTGTGTGTGTGCACGCTTGTGTGTTGGTGCATTTCTCAATGATGACAGGTGAAACAGAGTATTTGGAAAGTGGCATGGAATCCACCAATAATGATGTGGGCCAGCTGTCACTGGCATTGTACTCTGGACTTTTCGCCTACGCTGGATGGTAAGGCTGAAGTATCACTGCTTTTCCATATGTGTTTTGCACCCCCCCCCCCCCCCCCCCCCTCCCCCCCCCCAAAATCCCCAACCGTACACCCCAGCCCCCAACCCCCACCTGCCCACTCTCTTTTTTTTTAAGGCAAGGTTTTATTGCATGATGAACATTGATGAGTGTTATAATTATCTTACTCTTTCAATCAGAGACCCCTTGGTTTCTGTCTGAGCTTGTTTTATTGTTTGTTCTAATCTTACTTTTCCTTCACCAGTTTTCCAATCCTCAAGCCTTCACCCTTCAACATACCACCTTCCCATACTTGCAATACAAAAGTGCATACACACACATGCTTGTGCATACGCACATGAGTGCACACACATGTGTGTGCACGCAGTCATGGACGTACACACACACACACACACAAACTGATCAACTGATCAAACTGTGTGTGAATGTGTCGATATTTACTCGCAGTCCTATTGGTACATAAGTATGAGATTTCAGTAGTTTTTTCAGTAGTTGTTCATGTTCACTGATTTAAGCTTTATTTTAAAAATGTTTTCATTTGTATATAATAATATCAATGTCATCTTGATGTATATCATTTACAAATATCACGATTGTCTAAAAACACAATGTGAAAAGATGTAAAACTAAACAAACAACAAAACAAATACACACACACACACACACACACACACACACACACACACACACACACACACACACACACACACTCTCACACATTCGCTCACTCTCACTGACCCACACGCACACACACACACACTTCATGGCTTGTCTGAAAACACCACCTTTCCATCCACTTAATGTACACAGATGTACATAAATTCTACTGACATCTGTGAGGATGAATGTTTTTTCATATTTACCTGATGCATGGTCAGGTGTTCAAGCACTTTCATGTGCATGCACATTTAGCACACACACACACATGCAAGTACACACACTGTTGCCTTGGTGCACTCATGCAGGGGATGGTATGACAGTGTACAGAACAAACTTCTTCCATTGGTCCCCCACCCTTGTAATTCATCTGCCGTCTTACATGCCATAAACAGTATATGTCCTGTGCAGAGAATAAAAGAAAAAGGATAAACAGTACATGCACATGTTCAGAGAATTTTTAAAGATCTGTGATATCATGAAACTGTATGGGCAGAAATGTGAAAAAAAAATGCATGTTTGTGATACCAAACATGAGCACAAATGCATAGAATACACACACAAAAAATTACAAAGTCTGTAGTATCATTAACATATGCATATGCAGAGAATACACAGAAGGAAATCTCCATGTTTCATGTAGTTTGCATTGCATACACTGAAATTCTATTGCTCATGAACAAGTTAGTTTGTCCAATAGATACACATATGCATAGAGAGAGAGACAGACTATAACACCTGTCTAATATCACATAATTTTGTGCAGAAACTGTGAAATGAAAGTTTTACTCAGTCATGCACACCCGCATGCATATCGCTTCATCCAGATCACATCATGTGTGGTTTCAACCAAAGTTCATAGTTTGTTTGTTCAAAAACTGTCTTTGTTTTGCTTCACAGGAATTTCTTGAACTTCGTAACGGAGGAAATGGTGGATCCTTTCAAGTAAGTGTAAATATGAACAACTCATGAAGAAGCATGAGATTCTTTCAAAAAAGGGACGGGTTGTCATTTTTCCCTGAAATTTGCTGCAAATTATCTGTCTGGTTGTCTGACATAGATCACAGGGCTGAGGTAACTGGTTATTAGTTTTTGTGTGACACAGAAGAAAGAATTGAATGTACTGCGTGTACGTTTATAAAATAAGAATCCAGAATGAATGGTGGTGGGGCCCCCCCCCCCCCCCCCCCCCCCTTCCCTTCCCTTCCCAAAGTGGTTGTGGGATGAAATCCCGCCATCATGTAACTGTGGAACACTCAATAACCAACTTCAGAAATCCTGCAACTTGGCAGGTTCAGAGAGAGGAAATCTATGCTGGGAGACAAATTTAGCAGAAACAGAGAAAAATGTTTCTGGGAGGAATCTTAGTTCTGGCATTGTCCTGACAATTCAGGCACACAGTCTGCAGGAAGAAAATGCTCTGCTGGAAGATGTGTGATTTCATGAATATACATGACATTGATTGTTGCATACATTCTTTGAATCTTATTTCAACTTTTTTTTCCAAACAAAGGATTTCTCTTATGAACCTGTGAAAATGACACTGCTGTTTGTTGTTTACTTTTCTGAGTTTTTTTTTTTTAAAGAGTAATCTATATGCAAGCTTGATTTCATTTGTGAGAGGAGAGGTGATTATGAAAGTGATTGCAATGTAGTGACAGACCTTTACAAAAGCTGCACTGACACCAAGCAGTTAACATATCTTTTTCTTATAGCCGAGTTGACGAATCTTTCTCCTGTTGTAATATTTATAAATCTTTCTCCTTCGCCAAAGTTTAGACGATATTTTTGTTGATAATCTTTCTCCTCAACAAAGTTTAAATATTTCTTCCATGCAGTCCTTTCCCTGATGCAAATGTTTGTCCAGATACAAAATTAAACAAATCTTTCTCCCAGCCCAGAATTACCAAATCTGTGTGCTGTTGCACAGTTAGCACATTTTTCTGCTGTTACAAAAAGCTAACAAATTTACCACCTTTCTGCAAAGAGAGTGAGCTGTTGTCCCATAACATAGTAAACATGTATTCTTCCTTTTGCAACAGAAACCTGCCACGTGCCATCTACGTGTCCATCCCCATAGTGACCTTGGTGTATGTCTTTGCAAATGTGGCCTACTTCACCGTCATCTCTCCAAGAGAAATGCTGGAATCCAACGCAGTTGCTGTGGTGAGACGCAACAATTTTGTTATAGCTTTTTTTTTTCCAATGGCCTCGAACAACAAAAAAGTAGATATTTCCTTAGTGTTTGTTGATTTTGTTTGTAACTATTATTCATTTTCCCAGTTCATTTATAGATGTTATTTACCACATTTATCTGTCCAATCTTGCATGAATTGCTGAATTGGTAAAGCGTGATGTTTGTTGTTTTTGTTGTTGTTTTTCTGTCTTTGGGACTATTTATTGCTCTGCTTATGAATTATGAATGCTTACGTTTGTGTAGTATCTAAGGGTTTGCTACCTGTGACTGCTTATAGGCCAACTGAACAGCTGTGTAACATGGAAGAAGGCAGACCAGAGTCATAATAGCCATCTGTGATTGACAATATACACAGTGTTGTAGGATGCACAGAGTTGAGGTCCTGAAATGTTTGCAGTTGTTAGAGGAGTTTGTGGGGGGGGATCATTATGTGGGGCTACACAGGTGTCGGGTGTTGTCAGGAGTATGGTGTCGCATCATCAGTGAAAAAGGTGTAGAGATCTGTTATTGCTGTTTCTGAGGCTGATGCATGTGCTGCTCCTAGCCTATACAAAACAGGTCCATATCAAGGCTCCCTTTAACTGGTCCCTGTTGGTCATGTTTAAACTAGTTCAGAGCTACCCCATGGACACTTGAAGATGAGACAACCAACCCAGCTGCGCCAGAAGACAGAAGGGAGTCATGCAAACGTTAATTCTTTGTATCCCAGAGATGCATACAGATGGTCAGTGTGCTGGACTCTCATGGGCTCCTGAGGAGCTGGGAGGGAGGATGCCGCAGTAGCATGGATCAAAGGCATTGGATGGGACAGTTTACACCACACCAGATTTTGCTTGCTTGTTCTGCCTACAGGTGTCACAAAGTATTGAGATGACAACTTGTGGAATAAGACAAGAATAGGTGAAAGCTGTTCTTGAGCAAGTTTACGATGCACCGGCTATCCAGTGTAGATCTTGGCTGTCCTGTCTTTCCACCAGAGGGAGTGTTGATCTTGCTATCATGCTGTTTTTTGTTACAAACAACGCTTCTGTTTTAATTTTCCTGTCATTCTACCAGACTGAGTGTAGACCTTCTCCTCTGCCTTTCTTATGAACAGAGTGCTGATCTCAGCTATTTTTCATTCTAGTAGATGGAATTATGATTTCAAATGTCCTGTTATTCTATCAGCACTGGTCCCAGCTACTCTGTCACATCAGTGTTGATCTTTGTTATCCTGCCATTATATCCATGTTGATGTTAGTTATCCTGTCATGATATCCGTGTTGATCTTAGTTATCCTGTCATTATATCCGTGTTGATCTTAGTTATCCTGTCATGATATCCGTGTTGATCTTAGTTCTCCTGTCATGATATCCGTGTTGATCTTAGTTCTCCTGTCATTATATCAGTGTTGATCTTAGTTATCCTGTCATGATATCCGTGTTGATCTTAGTTATCCTGTCATTATATCCGTGTTGATCTTAGTTCTCCTGTCATTATATCAGTGTTGATCTTAGTTCTCCTGTCATTATATCAGACAGAATTTAATAATAATAATAATAATAATGAATACTTATATAGCGCCTATTCTCGGCTAGAGCCCAAGCTCTAAGTGCTTTACAATCAACACTCGTTTACACAACGGGCTGCCTACCTGGGTAGTGCCGACTGAAGAGCTGCCAGCTGGCGCTTCATTCAGTCGTTTGCCGTGTCATCCAGTCAATATCGTTCAATATCATTCACTCAGTTTCCTTACTTCCTTCATTCTTTCCATTTCTCACGCAGGTGCATGCTATGTGTAACGTGTCATCCATACCAACGGCCAAACTGGCCTTCTCTTCCGAAAGTTGTGGTGGGATTTTTTTACGTGTGTGCAAGATATTATGCGTGTGTTCACACACGGAACCTCGGTTTATAGTCTCATTCGAAGGACTGTATGGGAAATGGAGTCAGAACCAATGTTAACTCCGAAGGAAAAATCCCCCTGTACCGAAATGCCCCAGCAGAGATTCGAACCCGCAACCCCAGGGTCACCAAGATTACGAGTCAGGCGCTCTACCAACTGAGCTATTCCGGCTCCTATTTGACCTCAGCTGTCCTGTTGATATATCATAGTATTGATTTTAGCTACCCTGTCAGTGTATCGGACAGAGTGTTGATCTCAGCTAGTCTGTCATCATATCAGAGTGTTAATCTCAGCTTAATCTGTCATTATATCAGAGTGTTGATCTCAGCTTAATCTGTCATTATATCAGAGTGTTGATCTCAGCTTAATCTGTCATTATATCAGAGTGTTGATCTCAGCTAGTCTGTCATCATATCAGAGTGTTGATCTCAGCTTAATCTGTCATTATATCAGAGTGTTGATCTCAGCTTAATCTGTCATTATATCAGAGTGTTGATCTCAGCTTAATCTGTCATTATATCACACAGAGTGTTGATCTCAGCTTAATCTGTCATTATATCACACAGAGTGTTGATCTCAGCTTAATCTGTCATTTTATCACACAGAGTGTTGATCTCAGCTTAATCTGTCATTATATCAGAGTGTTGATCTGAGCTTGATCTGTCATTATATCAGAGTGTTGATCTCAGCTTAATCTGTCATTATATCAGAGTGTTGATCTCAGCTTAATCTGTCATTATATCACACAGAGTGTTGATCTCAGCTTAATCTGTCATTATATCACACAGAGTGTTATCTCAGCTGAATCTGTCATTATATCAGAGTGTTGATCTCAGCTATTCTGACATTAGACAGAGAGTTGATCTCGGCTACCCTGTCAGTATGTCAGACATAGTGTTGATCTTAGCTATCCAGTCATTATACCAGACAAGTGTTGATCTTAGCTATTCTGTAATTTTCATTATTTTAGAAAAAAAAAATACTGCATTTTAATGAACTCTGTGTGTGTGTGTGTGTGTGTGTGTGTGTGTGTGTGTGTGTGTGTGTGTGTGTGTGATGGCCATATTTCTGTGCATGCAGGTTGTATGTGTGTGCATGCAGGTATATGTGTATTCATATATAGGCATGCCGGCAAGTATGTGCCTGTGCAGGAACATGTTTACATATGTTCATAGGGATGATGTCTGTGTGTGCAGACCTTTGGTGACAAGCTGCTGGGCGTGATGGCATGGATCATTCCAGTTTTCGTGGCTCTGTCAACGTTTGGTGGTGTCAATGGCTTGCTCTTCACCTCCGGAAGGTAGCTTGCACATTCCAGTTTATTTTATGAGAAAAAAAAATGAAATAAAATAAAAAAACAATCACTTGTGTAAACAATACATTAAGAAAACTGACCAAGTATTCTCTTTTTTTTTCTATATGGGAATGAGAGTGAGGATGGGGAAGGAAAGGGTAGAGGAAGGTTGGATCGGTGGGGGGGGGGGGGGGGGGGATTTTTAGCTTCATTCCCGTCAAGTACCTGTCCTAATTGATGCTCAGCTCAAATCTGTTTATCAGGATGGGTGCATAAAAAATGGGTAGTAACATTCCTGATGATGATCAGTGTCCCTTGTTTGCAACCCCCAAGCCCTCCTTCCACACCTCGTGTCCCATCCCCTCCTCTGTCTGTCTGTCTGTCTGTCTGTCTGTCTGTCTCTCTCTCTCTCTCTCTCTCTCTCTCTCTCTCTCTCTCTCTCTCTCTCTCATCTTTATTATTGTTTTTGTACCTGCACTCATCCTTGCCTTCCTCCTTTTTTTCTTTTTTTTATAATCTAATTTTTCTTTCAATTGTCGCCTTCTTTTGAACATGAAGTGCATGAGTGTGTATGTGTGTGTGTGTGTGTGTGTACACAAACAGGTAGGTATGCAACCTGTGGTATTCTGGATGTTTGCGCTTCACTTGTAAATGAAAGTGAACAATGATTTATAGTTAAAGCCCTTTACTGCAGGTGCATGCTTACGTGTCTGTGCACAGGCTTGTGGGCGTGTGTGAGAGAGAGCCCATGTCCATAATGTCGACAGCTGAATTGTGCAATCTATGCAGCAAGCTGGTGGGAGAAGAGTGAGTTCCCCAGTGTCACCTGTGTGACAGTGTGGAGTATTGGTTGCAGGTTGTTCTTCTTTGTCAGGGCCCGTGAGGGTCACCTGTGTGACAGTGTGAGTATTGGTTGCAGATTGTTCTTTGTCGGGGCCCGTGAAGGTCACCTGCCTGATTTCCTGTCCATGATCAGCCTCAACCACTACACCCCCATGCCTGCGCTTCTCTTCACGGTCAGTGCTCTCCTCTTTTCCCCGTTTGTGTCTTTTCTAAACCTTCATTTTTTGCTTTAGTTTGGTTAGGGTTTTTTTTTTTTATTATTATCATTTGTTTATTTTAACTTATGCCTTGGAGATGAGGTTTTTAGCCACAGCTGTGGTTAATTTGTCTCGCAGTGAGATTACACAAAAACGACTGCAGAGAAATTTTTAATGAAACCTGCTGGGAAGATGGCATGCAGGCTAAGGAGAAGTTCATTCAGTTTTGGTGCAGGTTCAGTTCAAAGGGAGGATCCAGGAAATTATTTTCACTGTCTTCAATGTTATGACCTGACATACTGGACTTCATTCTTGGAGTTCCCTGGGGAGCATAGCACTGTGGCAACACCCCTGCAGCAAACTCGGCTCTGAGCTGACACTTTCAGGTGGGCCATGTCATTCCGGCTGTCATCCGTGCACCGACACCAAGTCTGTTGAAGTCATCCCACTTTTTAATGTTAGGAGAGGGCTTCTTTTTTTTTTTTTTTGAATCAGTGTCATGCGTTTCTACAGAAGTAATGCCTAGATCTCGATTGGAAAAAAAATGCTGTTTGACTGGGATGGAGGTCCGTGCTCTTCCAACACCCAACAGATTTTGTTTTCTTTCTTTGTTCCTTAACTCCAGCCAATTTGATGATTTTTGAATGGGGGTTATGGCAGTTTACCGATTGTAAACTAAACATATTTCAAGAAAAATATTCCGTTGTATTTGAAAATGTAGGTAAATATCTATAGAATTTGAATTTGTAAAGAAATGTGCAGAGTCTTACCACAGAAAAATGTTCAGTTGCTGAAACTGTAACAGTAGAAAAATTCTAAGGGCATAACACCAAATGTGGACTTTTGATAGCTCAGGGTTGAACTGGTAAGAGTTACAGAGGTGTTGGTTGTTGTCAGGTTGTTTCGGGTTTTTTGAATGTTTGTTTGAGGATTGGGGGTCGGGAGGGCTTTGACTGATGAGCTTTTATGAAAACAAGTTAGAGCGTATGGATCTGAAGGACAGCAAAGGTATTAGTGTCACAGTTAAAACTGTAAAGATTCATCTGCATGTGAGTGATGGGTTTCATGTGAATGTGTGTAATGTGAAGATGTTGTTGGTTTATCTGGATGTGTGTATCTGGATGTCTGCAATGAATTCATGTGATGTGCGATTGGTGCATCTAGATGTGTGTAATTGATTCATAGGGATGTTTGTAATTTATTCATATGAATATGTGAACATGGTTCATGCAGATGTGTACAATTTGTTAATGTGTAATTTGTTCATATAAAAGAGAGCCTGACAGTGTTGCCAAGGAACTGGCTATCTGCCCTGTATTATCACAGGAATACAAAGTCACTCACTAGTGAGTGCACTCGACGGTGGACTGTCAAGAAGTTAAAGGCACTCTGAAGTCAAAGATTGTTGCAATTACATCAGACTAGACTGAGGTGAAAGTAAAGACCTTTCACCTCTGTGTCATGTGTCACCATCTTCATCAGTTTAAGTATTCATGTAGAGACATTGTGTATTTTCTACTGAGCTGGAGAACTCTTTCACATGCATCTTGACCACATGAAAGCACCAGATTCTGCTTCCAAGAATGCCTTACTATTTACCATTTAAGGTTGAAACATTATGCAATTGTTAGAGAGTTTATACTGAATAGTTGGTGGAACACCAAATCACCACTCCACTTTTTTGCTACAGGGAGAGAGCACTCTGACAACTAGGAACAGACTCTTATTTATGATTGTCCAGATGTTCAGACACTGGCAAGAGCTGGATGTCAGTATCATTTTGCACATATCAAACAGAGGCCTGCCAAGAAAACGAGGCATCCAGTTACAGATCTAGTTTCACCAAAGGAAGATTCATAGTACAGATGATCTGAAAGGACATAAATAAGCAAGTTTCTGTTGACAGACCCAGTCTGATATTTTTTGTGGAGGTGGTTTTATACAACCAAAATGCCATAATGCCTTGCTTGATTTAACATAATAAAAAGGAATGTTCACATCACACAAGCAGCCTTTTGATGTTTTCGTCACTTCAAATGAAAATTTTAAGGAAGAGGCATAGAGAATTATGTTCTTTAGGCTGAAAGTAGTTTGTTTGATAGGCAGAGTGATTTGGCAAGCACTGGTCAGTGTTTTGCTTCAGACGAGCTAGGTGTAAGGCCACCGTTCAGTGGGCAGTGAATGAATCCTGTCTGACTTGGGAAGGTGAGGAAGTTGCAGAGAAAACTCACCAAAGGTGATTGTCGCCTGGGCAGAAGTAGCCAGTACATCAGCATGATTTCTTTTCCCATTGATCCCAGTCAGCTTTCCTGTCACTGACACCAGTTTATATTGCGTGCCTATATTATAAACTTTGTGCTTGTTTATGTCCTCTGATCATGTTTTCATTGATTAATGTTCTCAGACTTTCCAGTATAAGATTTAATCTGGTTTATCTTAAGAACCTCCATTTTCACAGAATGAGAAGTGCTGGAATGTATATCAGAGGTTGCTTACATCCCTGTGCCTTCATGTGTGTGTCTGTTTCAGTTGGTCTGGATGAATGTTGTCAGCTCTGTGGTGCATATTTTGCAGGGAGGCATGTCCATTTTGATGCTGGTGTCCAAAGACATCTACTCCCTCATCAACTACGTCAGTTTTGTACAGTGGTTGTCTGTAGGGCCTCCGTCCTGGGCATGGTGTGTCTGCGCTACAGGCATCCCGAGTGGGAACGACCCATCAAGGTTGGCCTGCCTTTGTTGGCTGGGCTTTTTTCCCTTCTTCTTCTTAAATGAACTCTGTGTATGTGCTTGAGCATTAGTATGAATGTTGATACATATCTGTGTATTAGAGGGTTACTGTGCCATTCCTCTGTGTATGTGTGTGTGTGTGTGTGTGTGTGTGTGTGTGTGTGTGTGTGGGTCTAAATGTCTGTGAGAGAGATGGGAAAAGAGAGATCATAGTACCAAGCTTTCTTTTTCTTGTGCATGTTCCTGCAGTTGTAAAGCTTGCCATTGCCATTCTTGTAACATTTGTCCAACACCTGTGCAGAAGTCCAAGTGTTGCCAAGCATCTGTCGTGCACATTTACTATAATTGTTTCCATGGGCATGTGACATAATGCTTGCAGTGAGAAGAAAAAGGGGAAAAAAATTGTTACAGATATGTATAAACGCTAGCCTTCCCTCACTTCTCCCTTCTCAAGTACCCCCTTTCCCCCATCGTCTTCCTCCCCCCTCTCCCCCTCTGCTTTCTTTTTCCCTCGTCTACCTTCCCATCCCCTCTCAGGCAAAAGTATGGATGCATAAAAGGAACTATAAAGGCAGACACAGACAAACTGAACACGCTTTATAGTTTAGATGACAAATCCTTCTATGTGGTTTGACTGCATGTGTGTACCAGGTTGAAATGTATTCTTGTACATTTTCAGTCTTTGAATTTATCATTTTAATCTCTGCCTCACTCCCACTCCCCTGGAATGTTATCCCTAATCATCCACACTGTCCAAAAATAATTGTGTTAAAACTGCTGTTTTCAGCTGATCAGAGTTCTCTACTGAAGAAACTGTGGAATGCATAGAATCGTAGAATATATGATCTGGGAAATACTTTAAGTCCATAATGAAAAAAAAAATAGCTGTTTTTTTTTTTTTTAATTTCTTCAGTACATGTCAGTTTCAAGGTGCCATGGCTGCTGACTTTTACTGAATTTCTCTGTAATTTAGAAATTATTCTTGAAATAACAGACTTAGAAAATCCAGAATTCCAAATTTTGTGTGAAAAATGTGTTTTGTTGTTGGGATTGCTTTTTTTTTTTTTTTTTTTTTTGTTGTTGTCTTTTTGAGGAAGGGGGGGCATTTTTTTCTTAATAAGGATTATACAGCAATGTGGAGCCAATTTCAAATGCTGGTATGTGGATGTTTGCATTTACATGTATGGATGAGTCTTTTTCTTTTTAAACCATACATTTGACAGCTGAAACATGGGGGGTGGGGGGGGGGGGGGGGGGAGTTGTTTCCATTCAAAAGCTGAATTACCTTCCCTTCAGCCAACCCAGTCTCTTTCACCTCCTGGTTCCTGAATTTTGACTCCAGAAGGTTGATGGTGACAAGGTGCTGTTTTCTGTGTGGGATACAGGTGACTCTTTCAGGGTGAATGGTCTTCGTGCCTTCTAGAAAATCTTTATCACGGTTTAATTCCTCTTTGCTGTTACTCTCTCTGATTCTATTTTCTTTTTAAACTTTCTTTATTGTCATCCACTGTTTTTAACTTTCTTTATTATCATCTACTGTTTTTCTGCCTTTGTGACCCATTCTTCTGTTTCTGTTCTTCGAGTTGTTGTTTTCTTTTGCTACAGTTTTAAAACTGTCAGCTTGTTTTGATGTTACCTGGAGGCAGCATGATAGAATCCTGTACACTGTCCACAGGATATTGATTATCTTGCAGAGTCTGTTTGCCTTTGTAGCTATGCACATGATTTTTTTGTAATCAGATAACTTTTAAACTGGAGGTGAAAAAAAAGGAATGCATGCTCTAGTTCTGTTGCATTGTAAAGTTGATGTGTATGATTTTTGAATGATTAGTATTTGCGAATAGTTATATTGTGTGTGTGTGTGTGTGTTTCAAGACATGTCATCTCCTCCATAAAAGGTGGCAGCCCTCCAGAGGCCCTGGGTAATAGATTGGGCTTTTGAAAATAGACTAAGTTTATCAGAAAAAAAACAAAACGAAAAATGTTCACAAAAGTTAATCATCAAATGTGTTCATTCGGTGAGTAACCAAACAGAAATCAGTGCACCAGACGAAGAATTAGAGAAAAGGAGTGTGTTACAGATCAGAACTGAATAAGATACATGGGGGCAATAAAACTGGAATTATTGCAGCAACAATAAGGCCTGTTTACCCCATTCAGCTTTGCAGTAATTTATACACAGATTTGGCTACGTGTGAGAGATTCAACACCTAAGAAGTACAACAACAAAACAAAAGTCAAAAAAGACACAAACTTCTTGAACAGCAGTTATACTTGACCATGGTGGGGTCTCGGTGTGTCAGTTTGGGTGTTTTGACCAAGAGCAACAGCTCTTGCTAACTCTAGTGATCAAACCATAGCCAGCTGTGTTTGCCTTTTTGATAACATGTCAATACATAGGATCAACAGCGGGGACTACAGGCCCTGAAATTTAACAAACAAAACAAGCCAAATGACAAGAGAACATGAATTTATGCCGATTACCCAAGTATGATAGACATTTTTCTTGAAAAATGGGATTTTACTGCAATTAGTGCTCCTATCCCCTGCTTTTGCACTCACACACACACAAAATGTGGCAGATGGGCCTCCCTACCCCACTTTCACAAAACTTTCTAAGATCCATTCACACACTGCAAAAAAAAACACCTCCTCATTTTATGTTAAAAAGTACACCAGTGGCATCTAAAAAAGTATGCAGATCTGTAACAATGGCAGCATTCTTTTGTTTCCTCAGTCATGTCATCTGATGGCATTGTCGTTTGCTCCTAACAGTTCCCATTGATAATTCCTGTGATGTTCCTGGTGGTTGTGGTGTTCCTGCTGATCATGCCGCTGTACGCCTCGCCCAGGGACACGGGCATGGGTGTGCTCATTACCTTAACTGGTATCCCTGTCTACATTTTGGGAGTCATGTGGAAGTCAAAACCCAAAGTGTTCAACAATCTGATCGGTAGAGTAATGTTTGTGGTTTTTAAGGGGGTTTGTGTCAGGGGGGAGGGAGAAAATTGTCTGCAGAGGATGAGAATGTCCTGTTTAACAGTTGTTGCTGTGATTTTGTTATCAACAATGATGTAAATAGTGTTTTGTTGTAAATGGGATAATGCTTGTGATCTGTTCTCTTGTGACTTGATTTTGTCATTTAAGTGGTATTTTCTGGTAGGGTTTTTTAACTGCCTGTAACTCTCTTCAGTTCTTGCCCTTGAATTTTGATCACCGGTGATCGACCATTTTCTTCCCTGAATTATCGTATTTAAAACACACATTTTTGTTATCTGAAGCAATGTATCACCTAAAAAAAACCAAAATAGACACATTCATCACAAAATATTATTGTTTTTAGAAATAATGGCAGAATTTTACAAAAGAAAGGACGTCCATCATGCAGAATGCAAAAATCTCAAAAACTGTTGAGAGTCAAGTTCCCGTTTTGGTGCTGGGGGGGTCTGTTAGTACAAATAGTTCCCCCACCTTCTGGAATTTCTGTGCTAGTGAGCTGCTTTCGTCTGTCACTCACTTTGAATCTGCCTGTGTTTATGTTTGCTTTTTTTTTTTTTCTTTTCTTTTTTTTTTTTTTTTGATTGTAGTCTACAGGCTACGGTCTTTCCACCTTTTTTTTTTTTTTTTTTTTTTTTACCCTTTTCATGTCTTTACCAAGGAAACTTGCATCTGTGGTCACAACTTCTGGCACACCAGGTGTTTAGTTATCATGGAGCACTGGGTGGTAAAGATTTGTACACACTTTACAGAGCAGACACCTGGGTGGTACAGACTGTACACACTGTGCAGAGCAGACACCTGGGTGGTACAGATTGCACACACTGCGCAGAGCAGACACCTGGGTGGTACAGATTGCACACACTGCGCAGAGCAGACACCTGGGTGGTACAGATTGCACACGCTGTGCAGAGCAGACACCTGGGTGGTACAGATTGCACACGCTGTGCAGAGCAGACATCTGGGTGGTACAGATTGCACACGCGCTGTGCAGAGCAGACACCTGGGTGGTACAGATTGCACACACTGCGCAGAGCAGACACTGGCTGGTCATTCTGCAGTGTGTTGCCCATGTGGCCTGTTTGCCCATGTGACCTGTTTTTGCCCATGTGACCTGTTTGCCCATGTGGCCTGTTTGCCCATGTGACCTGTTTGCCCATGTGGCCTGTTTGCCCATGTGGCCTGTTTGCCCATGTGACCTGTTTGCCCATGTGACCTGTTTGCCCATGTGGCCTGTTTGCCCATGTGACCTGTTTGCCCATGTGGCCTGTTTTGCCCATATGACCTGTTTGCCCAAATGACATTTCAGTGTTCTTCACAAGTATTTTGCTTTTTTTTTTTTTTTCCTAATCTGAGGTTGAAACAGTCATTGGAAAAGCTGGCACTCTCAGCATGGCGCAGTGATGTCCATACTAAGGATGTTAATAGATTAGCTCTCATGTGTTTAACTGTACATACATAATGTCTTTGTTGTCTGTTGCTTTTTCATAACTCCACCCCCCCCCACCCCCTTTTTTTTTTTTCATGATGTGGCTATTTTTTTCTTTATGTGTTGACAGCCCTGTTGGATCAATTGGCCATGATGAACATTATGAAAAATTAAGTTGGGTTCTCATAAAAATTATGAAAGATAAACCCTTTCAGGGTCAGCAGGAGAAAACATATGTGAATCCCCTAGTGCCAAGGGTTTTTGTGCGTTTTGACATAAATAAACACAAATTCATAACTCTACACTCAGCAACAAAAAACCCCACAAAAGTGTACATTTTCTTAATATGGATATCATTATTTCTCTCATGAAATTAGAATTGAACAATAATCTTCGCTGTGCTGAAAAATAGAATGCACATGATATCAAAAACATGCAAAAAAAAAAAAAAGAAAAGAAAAATTCCATTTGATAGCATCAAACACAAAAACTTCATATAATCTATTCTACCTTTACACTCTGTCATACTCACTCAGCACATGTTTTCTTCTGATCATGCATTACACAGTAATAAATGAACGCGCGCTCACACACACACACACACACACACACACACACACACACACACATTTAGAGATCTGGAAGTCCAACACAGGTTACAAAATACACCTATTCTTCAAGGCACCCCCAACTATTTTCATTGTTATTACGTTCCCACATCACACACACACACACACACACACACACACACACACACACACACACACACTTTTTTCTCTCAGAGATTTATTAGTTCAACACCAGTTACATAATAGGCCCAATCTCCATATCTTTATCTTTCTCATGAAATTTCAATTGAACAATAATCTTTGATGTCCTGAAAAAAGTAATCCTCATAATATCAGAAACATGCAAAAAAGAAATCATCAAAAAACAAAATTTCGTATTATCTATTCTACCTTTACACACTATCATAATCACTGAACACATATTTTCTTCTGATCATGCATTGCACAGTAATAAATGAGCAAGCACATGTATACACACACACACACACACACACACACACACACACACACACACACACACACACACACACACACACACACTATCATAATCACACAACACATATTATCTACTGATCATGCATACACAGTAATAAATAAGCACACACACACACACACACACACACACACACACACACACACACACACACACACACACACACACACACACACTCTCTCTCTCTCTCTCTCTCTCTCTCTCTGAGACACACTCTTAACACACACACACACAATTTACTTACACACACACACATTTACACACGGACACTTACACACACATACAGAGCACTGAGGTAAAGAAGTGTTTGCGTCATTGTTCTTGCACTGTACCATACGTGCATGCTTTTTTCTGACCACCCTCCCTCCTTTCAACTTCACCCGGTATTTGTATAGCATACAAGTTGTGTCTGCTCAACAGGTTCACACTATGTCTTGTGTCACAAACAGTTTGAAACTTACCACAGGCAGTCTGGCTGGTCGATAATGTTTTGGGGGTAAAAAGCTTGTGGAAAACGAGTAGTTCTCACAGATCCAGGTGCAGCGCCATGCCCTCTGCCCCTCCCCCTTGACCCACTTCCTCTCCCTGTTTTGCCATGAGCTGCAGTAACTTACTGTGAGCGTTTTCTTGTTTCCAACACTGGTCTTGTCACTATCCATTCTTCTTCCTCCTCCTCGCTGTGAGATGACTCATCATCGTGTCAACAGTCTCAGACAACTAACAGTCATCAGCTGATGGAGTGATGCTGTGGTTGACTGGCTCACTCGCGCTTGCTCCACTATGGAATTGAACTTGTGCAAGCAAAGTGGAAGTATCTCCATGCATGCAGTATATCATCATCACTTTCCCGCCCATCTAGTGAATCTACTGATTCAATGTCAGAATCACCCCCTTGCAAGATAAGACTGGCGACTTGAAGGGCTGAGGAGTTCTCTTTGTTTGACTCATGCCGCAGGGTCCTGGAACTGGGTCTGCTATTGTTACAGGCTAGTCCACAAAACAAGGGAGATCACACTTTCTGCATCATGGAAATAGGAGTAACCGTTAAATGTCACTCATTCTGGTTTGGGATATTCTTGTAGACGGAATCCTGAGCTTTTGTCACATGCACAATAACTCGCTGAAACTTGCGTGTTTTCCCAAGTGAAAAAAGCAAATGACAGCCAACTGAATGTTTGGGCAGTGGCAGTATTAGAAATTGTTGCAGTGCCTGTCACTTCAGGTGTGCACATTTGTGTGTACTAGATTGATCTCCGAGTGAAGTCTCCATCTGTTTACTACCAAAGTTTCAAAGACTTCCTGAAGTCCTTATGGAGAAGTTCAATAGTATGATAATATATATCTACATATATATAACAGGGATGGCTAAAACCATGTTTCCCATCATCTCCATAACTCATCTTTACCGTCTATAATTCAGCAAAAGCTCATTTTTATGTGTTCATGTGTGTCTGTTTCAGTGTCTTTGACCAAACTTGGACAGAAGGTGATGTCGGTGACAGCAGAGGAACATGAGTCATGAAAATGATGGACTGGATCAGAAAGCTCAGCGTCTTGACAGCCAGACTCTGTGACCCATCTCCTATTTTTAGGGATCCTGGCTTTACAGAAAGTTGTTTGTATGACTAAGAGACGCTCTCCTCCTCCCCCCCCCCCCCCCCCCCTTCCCCTTTCCCCTTCCCTGCTCTCCCCTGCCTAGTTGGGGTATTTGTTGTGGAGGAGTACTTCGGACTGATCCTATGATTGCCAAATATAGAGCAGTTGTGGTGTCAGGTTGATGTGGGCTGCCTCACTTTATAAGGAAAGGCTGCTGGAAAGGAAAGGTTGCATGAAAGCAGTATGATGGACATTGGACAGCCTGTCTTTCAGCAATGGTTCTGGTGTTATTTTGGACAGCTGTCGTACCATGGACTGTTTTTTGTTTGTTCATGTTTGAAGGATCTTGGCTTGCTTTCCTTGTACTGTACATGGCAACAACAACAGCAACATCCTGTTTTCTGCGCTGTCATGGTAAACATTTGTTTTTTGGTGGTGGTTTTTTTTTTCTTTTCTTCAACTTTTGCCAATGTTGAGTGGAAGATTTGTTGTGTCAGGAATGTCACAACATTCAAGTTACCAAATAAGAATTAAGAAAATGATAGATGTGTATGGTGGTTTGAGATGCTCTCTCTCTCACTCACTCACTCTCTCTCTCTCTCTCTCTCTCTCTCTCTCTCTCTCTCTCTCTCTCTCTCTCTCTCTCTCTCACATGTATGTTTTAAATGTGTATGCTTATAAATACCAAACTGCAGAAATGGACTTTTACAGATATTTTGAGGAAAGAATGCCATGTTTACTCCTGGTAGGATTTGTTAGGTGAGAGAAATGGATCATTTCTTAGAAAATTGATCCAGAAATCTTCGAAATTCATGCAGTGGGTTGGAAGAAGCCCTAAATTCAGTCATCATTCACAGACTGTTTACAAGTGGCTCATTCCTACACAATGGAAAATCAACATTAATTGATAGCCTTTGACTGTATAAAGATGCAGATGTTTTATTTTTTTAGCTCTTGTTGATTTGGAAGCTGTCATTTCCAGTTCGGGACATTCATACAAACGTGATGTATTTGAAAGGTTCCCAGTTTAGAATGTTGGTGTGGACAGAATTAAGATGTAGCTAAAGAAAAATTATCCAAATAATTGGGTTTTCAGGAAAGGAGACTATAGAATGTTGTTTGGGTGTCATAATTGGACAGTTCTGTGTTGAAGTGTGTGTTTGTATGTGTGTGTGTGTGTGTGTGTGTGTGTGTGTGTGTAGATTGTCATTTGGTATGTGTATGCTTTGCCTGTGGGAAAATTCTTATGTTATTCTAAACTTTGGATGTGGGCATTGATGGTCTACATAACTTTTGTGATGTTATTGGAATATTTAAAGTAATTTACTAATGTGGCGGTGAAATGAATGAATGGAGGTGGTCAAAATGTATGATTTATGAGGGTATTGCAGAGTATTTCTAAAGGGTGCATTCTAGCGCTCTATACTTTTGAAGTAATCACAATTTTGTTGAACAAATGTCTTGATTGAAAGGCAAAAAAGAAAAAATAATGAAAGCATTGGCACATATGAAAACCATGCGAATTGCCGTAACTCACTTGATGTTGTACAACTGTAATTTTGAACAGGTTGGGCAACGAGGAGGGTATTGTCTCCTCCTTTGTTTTGTTTTTTTGTTGCTGTTGTCTTGTTTGTTCTTTTTGTTGCTATGCATTTGGAAAACTGTGAAGATTTGAATGCACAGATTTTGAAATTGATATATTGTAAAATTGTCGTGTTCAATGATCATGCTGTCTGAAGTGTTCAGCTTATTTTGAAGTAGTGATTTAGTTCTGGTTGATTAGATACAGAACTGTGCAAGGGTTTGCAGGCAGGATGTCAAACAATGTTTAACTTCTTACATCAAACAGGACAGCCTATTCTTCTTTGCCTCTTCTAGCCATCCTCTCTCTGGAAACTTTGCTTATGAGCCAGTGGAAAAAAAAAAAAATTCATCCATTCAAAATTTCTGCAATATGTTTAGTGTTTCCACATTATTTTTTCTCAGAGAACAAATCATTGTTCCATCATGCTGCTTACACAGTGCTGGTAAACAGAAGGAAATGATGTGTAAGAGTTGCATTCTCAGCGCTGGAATTTCCCACTGATCTGAACCGTGCAAAAAAAAGTTATCGAAAATGTAGAAATACGTCGAAATTTAGCCATCTGTGTTGCATATGAGGCAAGTCGTTTGAGTATGTAAAATAAATAAGTACATACGTCACCCTACCATAAATTTTTACCAAAGAAAATGGTTCCCTTCATTTGCACCTTACTAGATGCACAAGAAACTCCGGCAGAAGAGCATAGAGTGAGAGGTACCTTAATCGAATACCAGATATTGATGATTGAATGTTTAATACCAGATGTCGTTTCTTTTTTTTTTTTTGCCTATAATTGCATCAACTATAGCCCTGATGATGGTCAGCAGAGCTATAAGGAATGTGATGTGACCAGCACAACTGTATTTTCTGTATTCACATTCTCAGTCATCACCACAATGTTCAGAACTGAATACTGCTTCATTTTTTTTTTTTTTTCCTTTTTACAAAGTCTTCAAATGATAAATACAGCTGAAACTTCTGTGGTTTTCAAAAATTTGAATGGACACTTGTGTTGAAAACAAACAAGAAAAAAAATACTGCTGCTCACATTTTGATATGTTTAAAGTATCATTAAAAGCATGCATGATATATATATATATAGGGGGGAAACAGTGAGATAAACAGCTCACTGGGACAAATTCCAAGGCTGAAATTTGTGTCAACTGATGATACCCGTATGCTTGTTCTTCTCTATATTTTGCCTGACTCTGTGTGTGTTAACTGATAATAACCATATTCTTGTTTGTTTATGTGTTTCTCCGACATTGTTTACTGGGTTGCATTTTCTGTGGTGTTGAAGCAGAATCATAGAAAAAAATTATGAACTTCTCATTCAACATCTTCAGTAATGGCCAAAGTTGTTTCTCTTCTTTTTCATTTTAGTAATGACTGAAATGCTTTTGCTTCTTTGTTCCTCAGTTCATGTGATTGATAAACAAGGTATTGCTGTGAACACCTCACATTAACTGCTATGAAATCGTAAACATTATTTTATCAGGTAATTCATTCTGACGCTCGATGCAAAAATTTATGGATAAGTTGCCTGCCCCAGTTTAAGTTTAAACTGAATTGTATTCAGTGTGTGTACACTGCATCATAGTTCAATCTTGGATGCTAACTGTACAGACACTTATACTAGTTCCAGTGATGATTTAAACTGGTGGGGTTTTTTTTTCCTTTTTTTTTTTTTTTTTTTTTTTTGTCATTTTGTTCAGAATTATATCAATTTCTTGATAAACCATTTTCCACATTTTGTAAAATTTGACCCTTGTCCACGATGTTTTACATGCATCTTAATAATTATTGGACCATTTTTCTGTGCCATCCTCATTATCAAGTGATAATGATGTACACCTTTTTATACATACAGGATTATCTTTCCGGTGTCTGTCAGTTGTCCAGAAATATATCCTTACCTGTTAACAATTTTTCGGCTGTTTGCCGTGAAGTCTTCTTCCTGTGATATTGTTTGTGTGTGTGTTTGTGGTTTCAGTCCTTTGTGTGTTCATTTATTGCCTTGCTCTGGTGTGCCTGTCATGAACGTTGAACTGGGTGTGTCTGTAGCCGCAGAGGGGATGGTGCAAGGCAGGAGGAGGAGTTGGATAGAGAAGGTGAAAGAGCTTGATTTGTGTTACAATGCTATGTGAAGTTACAGCTACTGTTACCTTAATAGCTAAGACATCAGTATGCTGAGTGTATGTTTTAACTGTCTTGTCAGCTAGTGTGCTCAAACAAAAATTGATGGATTTATGTGCTATGTAAACACCTGTTATATACTATGTGTCTGTTCCACTTACATCAGATCTATTTTCTGAAACAAGGATTTTGTTCACTGCCTTTTTTTTTTTGATAACATATAACTCTGAAAAGATTATTATTGCCATGTTTCTTTGTGTACAGATTAGCACTTGTCGCCATGCTCAGCAAAGTTGCTGTCAATTTCAGGATGGGAACAAATTACAGGTATGGGTTTCTGCATTGATTTGAGGTAGATCCAAACAGAAAACACTCACCTTACCATTGGGGATTTTCAAGTGGTCCAGACTGGCTTGAGTGGTGCATGATAATTGGAATGTCTTTCAGTGTCCATTTTTCTTCTGTCTGTCAGTCAGATGCGATACTGGACTTTATTCCAGAAGAGAGAAATCATTGGCCTATGCATTCCCAGAAGATGTGAAATATTAAAGCTCTGCAGAAAATATGTGTTCAGTTGAAATCATCACAACTGCAAGATGAATCTGTGACCTGCTCAGGTTAATATCACAAGGTATAATACCTTGTTTGTGCACACTGAAAACAGCTGGTGATTGGAATGAAAAATGGGGGCTGGAATAGCTCAGTTGGTAGAGTGCCGGACTCGTAATTCAAGGGTTGCAGGTTCAAATCCCCACTGGGCCATTTCGGTACAGGGGGATTTTCCCCTTGAAGTTAACATTAGTTCTGACTCCATTTCCCATATAATCCTTCGAATGAGACTATAAACCGAGGTTCTGTGTGTGAACGCATACATAACATCTTGCATACATTAAAATCCCATCACCAACTTTCAGAAGAGAAGGCCAGTTTGGCCGTTGGTATGGATGACACATGGCATGCACCTTCCCCGAAGATGGAGTATGGCTGCCTTAATGGCAGGATAAAAAATGGTCATACACACAAAACTCCACTCCCTTTGTTGGGTAGATGGGATTAATACTTGTCTGTCCATGTAGGGAGTGTCCGCAGGAGTATTGGCCTGCTTATGCAGAAGAAGAAGAAGGAAGGAAAAATTTTGCAGAAATACATACAAACATAATGTTATTAAGTGAAATTGATTTGAGGTTTAGAAAGGTGAACAGACACATTGTCAGATGCTGTTGGCAAGCATGGTTATGGGTCTGATGAAGCTGGCCGTGTGGCCTGGACCCTCCACTGAGGTGAAGATCTCCTGTGTTGTGCCCCATGTGGGCCAGGTCAGCATTGTCTGGTGATGCAAGAGGCGTCGGTTCTGCAGAACATGCTGCACTGTTGTTCGGGCCGCAGCACATGGACATGCGTTGGCGTCTCCTCTATGGGTGAAAATGGTGCAGCGTCCTACGATTGCTGATCTTGGATCACATCCATCATCACCTGATCGCCTTCGTTTTGAAAAGGATTCCCCTTGGGAATGCAGGGCGCTCTTTTCTGGACAAGTAGCTCCCCCATCTCCCCCCCCCCCCCCCCCCCCCCCCCCTCTTCCTTTTTTTCTGTTGATCTCGGTAAATCTGCCCCTTTTTGTTTATGTCTCTTTCTCTATCATTCATCGTTTTTCAGCCTTTATGGACCTTCCTTCTGTCTTAATTCTGGAAATTCTGACACCTTTTTTTTTTTTTTTTTTTGTCATCATCTCAAATCAGTCTATCACATGCCAGCTTTTTTGCTGTAATCTGGCGATGAGCTATTACAAATGATACACATTGTCCAGTGTGGACACTAAATGGACACTAAATGTCTGTTTTTTTCAATGTCTGTTTGCCTACATGACTTGTTTAGATGCATTTTTGTGGCTGATAAAAGGGGTTTTCTTTTGTTTTTTTACATGTTTTTACTGGATATGAATAAACCAAAAGAATGCCAGGCACATGCAGCACTGCCTGATGTCATATTCCGTAAAATGTCTGTAATTCAGCAACCATGTCATAGTGTGTTATTGTTTGGGGGGTTTTTGGTCATGACGTAATTTTTTTTTTTTTTTTTTTTTTTTTTTTTTGGTCAGTGGTCTGACTTGGTTGTGATGTGACATTTTTTTTTTCCTGTGCGACTTTGACAGCCCTGAAGAGGATGCGCATGGTCAGCTGGGCTGGCATGATGAAAAATGGAACTCCTGATAGGAAGAAGATGCCATCAGTGGCATTGTACTCAGGATGCACTGTCGTCCGTCTTCACACACAGCATGGTTGACCTGAGCTTGCTGTTTATTTTTATGGGCAGTTTTATTTCAAAAACAGAGGAAAAAAATTATTAAAAATTGCTAAATGAGACCGCTTGTGTTGAGTACTTCAGGGGTTTTTTTTGTGTGTGTGTGTGTGTGCATGCTTTGTAAGCAGAATTTTTATTAGCGAGAGAAGTTTCAAATGGATTAGGAGGCAGGGAAGGGAAGAGGGGTTGGTGGTGGAGTTTAACCATTGTTTTAGATGTGGGCTTGGCTTTAGTTTTGCAACTGTTTTTCCATTTTTATTCTATGTCCATGACATGTTATCATGTAGAGTGTGACAGATGTGATTATGTTGAAATGTTTAGTTTTGAATTTTTTGTTTGTTTGTTAATTTTTTGGTAGATTCTTTGTTGTCATGCTCAGTTATATTTGATTTAGCCTTGTAATCCTGTGGTATAATGGTTTATGGTATCATGCTTACTTACTTTGATTTGGTCTTGTAAATCCTGTTGCAGATAGTTTGTGTTTATGGTATGCTTCTTTAGTTTGATTTTTCCTTGTAATCCTTTGATAGACAGTTTACGTTTATTTGGCTCGATTTTTCTTTGTAATGCTTTGATAGATTTTTGTATATATTATGATATTCATTTAGTTTAATTTTCTTTGTAACCCTTTGATAGACATGCTTTTGTTTTAATGTTTATTCAGGGGTTTTTCATTTGTAATCTTATGACAGATATGCACACTGTTATGATGTTTATTTGCTTTTGTTTTTTCCTTACAATTTATTGATAGATGTTTATGTTAGTTTTGATTGTAACTTTTGATTATCATGTTTGTAATGTACCATTTATTTGATTTTTCACAGTAATTACTTATTCATTTTGATTTTTCCATGTACGCATTTAGTAACACATGTGGGCAGACTTAGACAGAGGAGATGCAGGGCAGTACTCTGGGCTTTTCAGCCAATCTTCACAAATAACTTGTCCTGATTTCTGTTCTTTGGATAATCTGTGAAACAACAGATTGTAAGGGAGGTGTGATTTAGTTCCATATCTTTTTCCTGAAGAAAACATCAGACAAGCATTATTGAATTTTTTTTAACTTGGTTACATATAAAAACAATGTTAAAGAAATGTAGATTTCATCAGTTCTAAAATGTACATAAAAATGCAAGAGTGGGATGCAGCCACTTGCTGTGCATCTATTCTGTGTTTCGTATTGGTCATGTATGTAACTGACCGTTGGAGTCCATCAGTTCTAGCAAAGGTGACTCCCCACTGTAGCTGTCATTCATTGTCACTCACAGGCCTTTTTCTTTCCTTTCTTTTTCGTTGTAACTTAAGAGGGGAATTGAAGCGCTGTACAAATGGTAGGCACTTTCAGAGCTGCTGCTTTCCTCAAAGTATGTGAATGCTCCAAGCTCCTCAAATATCCCATATGGGAACAGTATCTGGGGATGCCCTTGGTGACTAAAGCAGAGTGGACTGATAGTTTAGTGGAGTATGGCGGACAGCAGAATTAATGTAGAATGGTAATTAGAAAATTGAACTGTGTATGAAAAAAATTTGGAACTTGTCACTAAGGCCACAAATGTCTTGCATAAACCACTAAAAGTACAGGTGTAAGTAAATTCATGTTTGCTGTAACGTATATTGCAGCTAAAAGTACAGGTGTAAGTGAATTCATGTTTGCTGTAACGTATATTGCAGCTAAAAGCACAGGTATAAGTTAAGACATATTTGCCATAACATATGTTGCAGCTAAATGTACAGGTGTAAGTTAAGACATGTTTGCTGTAACATATATTGCAGCTAAGGAGTTCACATCAGATGAGTTTTCTCGTATATCTCAGATCTGTACAAACAGAAATGTGGCAAAGCGCTTTCAGGCTCCTTGGCAGAGAATAAGTTTTGAGCAGAGGAGTACTCACACTGACTTTTCTCCCATATGCTGAATGATTGTAATTGTGACCGGGTAGAAATGAGTCAGGTTTCAGTGAAATATGAATCTCATTGCAGTGCCTCTATCGCAGTATAGACGTTAACAGATCTGAAATTAATGTAGACATCCAGATTACCCAGTCTTGCAAGTGCGTGACTTTTTAACAGGGTTTTGAGACAAAAGAATCTCATGTTGTGTACTTTATCTCTCAGAAGGAAGCGCAGTCAACTAATCAGAAACTGAAGTATGAGTATACCTGGAAAATAAACCATAGGCGAGAATCTCACTGAAACTAAAGTGTGAGTATAACAGGTAATATGTATTATGTCCACATGCTTGGTGAAAATGCAAGAATATTGCAAAGGTAGCAGAAAAAAAAAAAATTACTATGTAAACAGGAAGGTCTTAAGTGATAATGGCACCTGTGGAATATAGCCACAGTATCTTGGTGTGCCAAGCCAAGTGTATTGACCTGTGAGTGACAACTTTTTGCTAACTCTTGTGCACAAAATCATGTCATTCAGCTTCCACAAAGCTTATGAGGATCACTGGGCTTACAGGCCCAGAAAAGAAAAGAAAAAAAAAAAAAAGGAAATAAAACAGCAGCAGAGCAGAAACCTCCTGGAGTATGCCAGTGAGTCAGAGATTAAGAAATCTGCTGCTGACAAAATGTAGGCTGACAGCAGCTACACTCAGACCAACTTCAGTATTGCCCATTTGGATCACTTTATCATTGTCTGCCATTACAGTCTCCTGTAAGATTACACATGATTTTCTCCGCATATATATGGAGGTATTTGTGCACCAAAAGTATTTTTATTTAGTGGTACAGAAAAACCTGGCAAGAATTGGAAAGGGAAACTGTCCATGACCATCCATCAAGTGTTGATGGCAAGATGCAGTTAAGTCACATGTGTAGGATTACATGCCTAGAGGTGTGCACATTTTCTAGCAGTGTAGAGTTCAAACTCCTTTTTGTAGGGTCTGAATTCCACTGCCCACATGCTGCAAAATGTTGTCAAAAAAGAATGAAATTCATTGCTTAATACTTTCATGCCAGCCTGTGAGTAATGAGGCATTGGGGGTCTGCAGCTGGCGCTATTACAGTCAGGAATGATGGGATGACTGCTGGCAAGTCTATCAGGGACATGGAAAAGAGAGAAAAACATAGTCTATGTCTTTCACCTCTCTAAGAATGCTAGTACAATCCTTTTATTTCTGTATGAACAATGGTTATTTTGAAGAGGGGGGGGGGGGGGGGTCAAATCAGGGAGCTAAACCCCTGTCAGGATTCAGTAGATCTGTGCATCTTGTGACAACTTGACCTCTTTTTCTTGTTGCTTTTTTAAGAACTCTTTGTGCTCGCCACAGGACCTATTTTAATGATAATGATAAGATTAGCATCCTGTCGATCGGAGGCCCTTGAGGAAAAGCTGTTTCAAAGACAGTTTTTTTTTCCCCAGACCAAAGTTGTGGAGTCATGTCACATTTGTACGCTTGCAATCTGTTTTGTGGGCACGTCTAAAGCATTAGTTACCATAAGAAAATCTGTGGTAACCATTTTGTCTAGCATGGTGGTTTAATAGTTTGATTTTATTATTTCAAGGGCTTTTTTTTTTCCTTCCTGTGTGTTATTCTTCTGTAACTATTAAATTCTACTTATCCATGTTTCAACCAGAATGATTATAATCAGCTGATGTGGAGAAATGGTTAGTGTTTTGGACTCCTGGCTGGAAGGTCGTGGTTCGATCCCCATCAGAGCCATGTGGGATTATTCCGCCCCAACTGGCTTCCACCCAGAGTTGAGTTTGCTACGGGCTCAGTTTGGAAGACTGGGACCACATGACACAGTCAGTTTTCATCCACTTAATGGATGCATCTCTGAGAGTGTTGCTCAGATTTTCTGACCAGTGCTACAGATGTCTGTATCTCTCGGGTCTCTTACCACAATGGAAATCCATGGCATCATCTTCATCATCTTCATTCTCATCGATCACCATTTTTTTTAAAGTCTCAAATTCTGTGACCCTTCATGCCCAGCTCTCATGGTGACCTCAGTTTCGATGTCTCCTCCATGTCTATTGTCTTGGTTTAATTCCGCCGGAATCAGCCAGTTCATTGAGGCTGTCGTTGGACGGACATCGTAGCGCCCTCCGGAGGGAGAGCTCATTCATACTGGCTCCGTTACCAAGTAACTATTGTCATCCGTAAGGGGTGTAGTAGGGAGTGTCTTGCATCTGTTGGATCATAACAGGTGCCACTGAGCACCACCAAAGTGACTCTGCAGTAGTGCAGTGACTCCTGTGGTGGGTTGCCTCTTGATGACTAGACATTGACTGCTCCCTGTGGGTTGCTGGTGCCAGGGCTGTGGTGGACCAGGCCAAGCTGTGGTTGTGCATGGGGCTGGGAATGAGCAGTGTGGGTGCAATGCCACTGAGATGGCACATAGGATGGGACAGCAAAACAAAGGGAAAAAAAAGGAATGATTATAGTCTGTCCGCTTTTTTTTTTTCAGCATAATTGTGCAAATGCAAATTTAAACAGAGAGCACTATGTACAGACATCATGTGCAAGTATTAATGTGTTTTGTTTTATTGAAATGCCAACAACTATATGAGCTATCTATATGTTTTTTCATCATTAATGCACTTTGAAATACTGTGAGTTAAGTGCCAGATGACATTTTGTTTACTCTAATTTAGACCTAACATTTGTTACACTGATCGGATCTCACAATTTTTCGTCTCATATGTCTTCCCTGTCGCACCAACACATCTCTGTGGCATTTATTTTTTTGTTTGTTTGCTTTCTCAGTGGTTACCTCAGCATCATACTCATTCACTGATGTATCAAAGTGTTTGTCTGCTCTGAGGAAAGGAAAAAGAGAGAAAGACGTTCTATTGTTTATCCCTCTGAAAAGAAGGAGGCTGTGATGATGAATGTTCCCTCACTGATAACTTACAGAGGTGAGATCACAGTGAGGTTTGTGATGCAGTGTTGTCTTGGTGCTGTCAACTGCACCAACAATGGTACCGGTGGACCAGTCTTCATGACAGTCTGAGACTGAAAGCTCTGATGTTGATTCCTGGTGCTAGAGCTACAGCAGGAAGATGAACAGAGAGGCATATGTACTTTGGGGAGTTGGAATGAGCAGGAGTACTGCCACAGAGAAGGCATCAAGAGGGAAGAATCAAAACCAGTGTGAGCCAGTCTTTCCTTCCCATCTTTCAATTCCCAAATTCCTCCTCCTCTTCTTCTCCACTCCCAACCCCCAGCCCCCCCCCCCCCCCCCCCCCCCCCCCCTCCAACCTCTGTCCCCAACCTCGTCAATGTCTTCCAAGCTGAACACAAACCATGATGCACCATTTTGTTATTTTCAGTTTTGTATGCTTTTCTGAACTTACAACAGTCTGTCTCTCTAAACAGTTGCTGGTGTTATTTGGGACCCATGCAACAAGAAGCTATGTCCATGATCTGAATTTTATTATTGCAACATATTTCTGGATCTGCGGGTTAGCAGAATTTTTTTTGTTCACATGTACAGTGATCAGAATCCACTTATATTTTCACTATTTTCTGTTGATGGAATTGTTTCTTTTCCTTCTTCTTCTCCTGTAACTCCTTAAAGAATCACCAGAACACTCTTGAAGAACAGTTCACCCGGTTCCTCTGTTCCTGTTGGTTTTGTGCCCATTTCATCTCTTTGGGCAAGTTGTTCCCTGTACTCTGTGCAGTGTCCTCCCCTCTGTCTCCCTGCCTCAACAGTTTCCTGGAGGTCTGTTTTATTACAAGGCTATGGGATCTTGTAACGTGGCCAAACCAACACAGTTTTCATATCTTAGATGTCCGTGGTCTGACAATGTTTGTTAGCTGACACGCTTGTTCAGTGCTGATATAATCAGAGTACCTGTTCAGTATCTTAGGCTAACATATCATTTCCGTGGCATGGATCCTTTTTTACAGATCTGTTTTGTGAGCGTCCATGCTCTACATACATACAGGAAGGTGAAACATACCACTGCACACAGGAGGGTGACTTTGTGTTTCAAGGAGAAGTTATTGTCTTTCTGTATAGTTTTCAGTCTGGACAGTGCTGATGTCGTCTTTGCTGACCTTGGGAGGATTTACTGAGTGTATTCCTTACTGCTAATTATTGATCCCAGGTAAGTGAATGGTTGAAGTGTTTGTAGCTTCAGTCCATGGATGTTTATATCAGATTGGATGATAGAGGTATGGCTGGCCCATCAACTTGGTCTTACTATTGTGGTATGGCTGGCCATCAACTTGGTCTTACTATTATGTTATGGCTGGCCATCAACTTGGTCTTACTATTATGTTATGGCTGGCCATCAACTTGGTCTTACTATTGTGTTATGGCTGGCCATCAACTTGGTCTTACTATTGTGTTATGGCTGGCCATCAACTTGGTCTTACTATTGTGTTATGGCTGGCCATCAACTTGTCTTATTGTGTTATGGCTGGCCATCAACTCAGTCTTACTATTGTGTTATGGCTGGCCATCAACTCGGTCTTACTATTGTGGTATGGCTGGCCATCAACTCAGTCTTACTATTGTGGTATGGCTGGCCATCAACTCAGTCTTACTATTGTGTTATGGCTGGCCATCAACTCAGTCTTACTATTGTGGTATGGCTGGCCATCAACTCAGTCTTACTATTGTGGTATGGCTGGCCATCAACTCAGTCTTACTGTTGTGGTATTGCTGGCCATCAACTCAGTCTTACTATTGTGTTATGGCTGGCCATCAACTCAGTCTTACTATTGTGGTATGGCTGGCCATCAACTCAGTCTTACTATTGTGGTATGGCCGGCCTTCAACTTAGTCTTGGTACTATTGTGGCATGGCTGGCCTTCAACTAGTCTTGGTACTATTGTGGCATGGGCTGGCCTTCAACTTAGTCTTGGTACTATTGTGGCATGGCTGGCCTTCAACTTAGTCTTGGTACTATTGTGGCATGGCTGGCCATCAAGTTAGTCTTGGTACTATTGTGGCATGGCTGGCCATCAAGTTAGTCTTGGTACTATTGTGGCATGGCTGGCCATCAAGATAGTCTTGGTACTGATTTCCATGCAGTATCTGGTTGATGCTTCATCCACTCTTTCAACAAACTTGGTGAATTCCTGTTTGCTGCAAGCCAGGCCATCAGTGTCATGTAGTGAGGGTTGGCGATGGTTTTCCTACAGTGCCAACTGTGCTGACATGATCTTCAAATGCATTAGTCATAATGCATTCCAGGAATGTGTTGAAAAATGAGGGCGATGATTATATGGTCTCCATCCCAATCTTTTCCATTCTCTTGAGTTCTGTTCAGCATCTTTTTCTAATTCTCCCAAGACCACACCTTCCAGTAAGACAGAAAAGATTAGTAATTACCTGCCTGTCATATTTTTTTTTTTTTTTTTTAATGCTGTTTCTCCAGCTTAAAGAAGACCAATAGTTTGAAACATGTAGTTTCTGTTTTGTAGTTTGTTATATTCCACTCCTTTGGTGATCTGGTTTCTGTATTTTTGATCTTGTGCTTTAAGAACCATCTGCAGTCACCCCATTTTTAGAACCTTTTTTTTGTTGTTGTTCTTTTTGGGAATGACAAAACTTTTCCCCATGTAACTTGACAGTCTTGACAGAGCCATGTATGGTTAGCTGGAGTATAATGAAAGTGAAGTTGTCTAAGTAATAGTAAATTATTGGGTTGACATTAAGGTAGGCGGGATGGAAATTATCTTCCTGATCTTTCAAATGTGAACACATCATGTTAATTCAGCAATGACTAACGAGTTCCACAATGTAAAGGCAGGACGGTCAAAAAGAGAACAACAGGAATTCCAGGTCCATGTTGCTTGGGATAGAATTTTACCAGTCTGCTCCATCTCCCACTTCATACCTCTAAAACCTCTCTATATCTGCACCGCCATCACCCCTCTACCCCCGCCCCTATCCCACCCTCCCTCGTCTCCCTTTCCCTCAACACAATTACCTGTTCACCCTCATACCTCTCTCACCCCTGCCCTATCCGTGGACGGTTACAAATAGAGACCTCATTTAGACCAGTCCTGATGATCATACAATTATCTCTCAGAAATTTCATATTTGTGATTGGGTTTGTTCTGTTACAACTGAATGAAGAGAGCTTGTATGTGCTCACATCTGCGTTTCTGTATCCTTACCAGCATTTTGCATGTCAAACGCAGCGTATAGTAATTTAGTATGTCATCCATTTAATGATACCTGTAGGAACAACCATTGCCGTCTTAAAACCTGCAGCTAGAACATCTGTTATTCCCAATTTGTTGGTGCCGAGTTACTGCCTAACCCTTGGAATGAATGGCTTTACGAGAGTGGTGAAGATAAATGCTGGATAGGCAGAGCGCCCAAAGAAAGAATATTGTATTTTAGTCCCAAACATAACGGACAAGTCAGTGTGAACTCTTATGTAAATTTTGAATGAATATATATGAACCATTCCATATTTTCTTTGAATGGTGAAGTGTATGTATCATACTGCCTTCTTGATTTTTTTTTTTTTTTTTTGACATGCTACATTTTAATTTTAGCATTGTGACTTTATCCAGTTATTTTCTTTTAGTCTGAAAAATAAATGCATTAAAACTGTGTTTTTTGGAATTGTTCATTAATGGACTACTCCTACAAGTTGTGTTGCCTTGAACTGAGCATTTCATTTGTTTGTTTTTATCAAAAAATGAATGAAACAGGCTTTCATTATAAAACTGACAACATATTCTCAGCTGAAAGCTGAATATACCAAAACAAGGAGCAAAGAGGTGACATGAATATTTGTTTCTACAGTATATCTCTTCATTGGTTTTCATTAGGAAAAAAAATGTATTGATGCCTCAGTCATCCGTGAATTTTTTTTTAAACAGCCCAAACGGTTCACATATTTTCTCTCGTTTTCCAGTCTGGAGTAGCAAACCAGTTAAAAAGTCATATCCATTTTGATTTAGTTTTGATATTTCATTCAGTCTTTCCATCTGTCCACATTCCACCCAACATTTTGTTCAAATGTAAGTAATGCAAAATCCATAAGAGACGGGGTGAGTTGGCAAAGTAAAAGAGAGAAAACTGAAATAAAAAAGAAAGAGAAGAGTAAAGCTCTGTCGACACACAAGGCCAACTTACAATACGTAGGCCTACTATGCATGCCCTCACCATGATCACATGAAAAAGATTTAGCTCGTGAAGATGGGATAAAAGATTTTTAGATCCATGTTGACGTACTTCTGATGTCGTACTTGGAATTGGAAGCTGCCAAGAGGTGTATTGATCTGGAAAGTTCGGTCAACAACTTAAGCTCACAGGACATTGAGATCTCATGCAGAAGCCAGCAAAGGATCTGCAGCTGTCAATCAAAGGAGTACAGAAACCATTTTTAAAAAAAATGATTTCTTTCAGAAAATAAGAATTTTGCTGTACAAAATGGTGGTGGTGGTGGTGGTGTGTGTGTGTGTGTGTGTGTGAATACTTGCGTGCTCAGTCAGACAAACATGTGCGTGCGCAACCTGCATGTTTATTAACGCATGTACACTGTTGCCCTTTCCACAGTCCACACACACGCTTCCATCCTAGATATACCCACACACATATTTCTATTCTTTGTCTGTGTGTGTGTGTTGTGTGTGTGTGTGTGTGTGTGTGTGAGCATGTGTGTGTGTGTGTGTGTGTGTGAGAGAGAGAGAGAGAGAGAGGAGTTGAGGCCGGGAGAGAAAAAAAAAAAGAGAGAGGGGAGGAGGACAAGTTAAAACAACAAAATGTAGTCGTACACATCCATACAATAAAGCTAATTACCATCCAGTAAATAACACCTAACAGTAAGTAGTCCGACAGACTAAAAACATGTAAAATTTTCAAAACCTATTACCAGCAACCGACTGACAATATTGCAGACAAATGTCCTAACAAAAATATTAATCAACCAGCAAACAAACGAGCAACAAACCAGTTACCACAAGATGCAAAAGCATAGCCCTATAAACGTGCTACCAGTTTATCCTGAATACGCGTGAGATATTCCATAAAGAGGAAAAACCGTCCTGGGCTGGTGTAACCGTTAATAATGGCTATTCTGATAAACATCAGCCATTATTTGTGACCTATAAAGAACATACTTACAAATTTTCAGAAAGATCGGCCAAGAACTTTCTGAGATTTTCCCACGAAGAAGAAAACAATTATGGGCCGTTAGTAACGGCTATAACGATAAACTTAAACATCGGGCATCATCCGTGACCCATAATGTACATACCTACAAATTTTCAGAAATATCGGCCACGTACTTTTTAAGATATTCCATGAAGAAGAAAACCCATTAGGGGCCGTTATAGCCGTTAGAAACGGCTATAACGATAAACTAAAACGTCGGGCGTCATTCGTGACCCATAATGAACATACTACAAATTTTCAGAAAGATCGGCCGAGTACTTTCTGAGACGTTCCATTAAAAAAAAAAAAAAAAAAAAAAAAAAGTTATGGGCCGTTATAGCTGTTAGTAACGGCTATAACGGTAAACTAAGACGTTGGGCATCATCCGTTGCTCATAATGAACATGCCTACAAATTATCAGAAAGATCGGCCAAACACTTTATGAGATATTCCATAAAGAAGAACAACCGTTATGGGCCGTAAGTAACGGCTTTAACGGTAAACTAAAACATCGAGTATATCATCCGTGACCCATAATGAACATACCTACAAATTTTCACAAAGATCGACAAAGTGCTTCCTGAGATATTCCATAAAGAAGAAAAAAAACGTTATGGGCCGTTATAGCCGTTAGTAACGCCTGTAACGGTAAACTAAAACATCGGGCATTATTCGTGACCCATAATGAACATACCAACAAATTTTCACAAAGATCGGCAAGTTCTTTCTGAGATATTCCATGAAGAAGAAAAAACTGTTACAGTCCGTTACAGCCGTTAGTAAAGGCTATAACGGTAAACTAAAACATCGGGCATCATCCGTGATCCATAATGAACACATCTACAAATTTTCAGAAAGATCGGCCCAGTAGTTTTGTGGAGCTGGAGCGAGTGGAACACATTTTGACCACGGACACACACACACACACACACACACACACACACACACACACACACACACACACAGCATTTCTTTGCTCCCATTCTAAAGTACTCCCTGTTCTATAAGAACTAAGAGTACAAAAATTAAAAGACTGAATACCTAAAAACTATCAAATTTGTATAAATGTATTATTCAAACTCATTACACTCACATCTGTTAAAAGCACAAATTTTCAATGTCTTTTTCCACATGGGAGAAAAACAACCAGAGGAGAACCAAATCATCACTACTCAAGGCAGTCTGTAGTCTGCTTCAACATCACTTGGTAAATACTATTCTTTGAGCTTAACATTTTATAAAATGGTTGCACATTAAAAGTCGGAAAGGTAAAGTTAGAGATGGGCAAACAGGAAAACTGAGTGGCAGTAGCAGTATCTCTGGGGGCCTGGTTGACGCCAAGATAGGTTATGAAAGTAAGCATGAGAATTTAGGTTTGTTCTGTATAGACTGATGGAGTGATGGGCGAGGAAGGGTCTGATGCAGCGCAATTTGTTCCAACGCGGCAATTTGTTCCAATGGTACAAATTGCCGCACCGACTGCGGCAATTTGTTACAATTTTCTTTTGTACAATTGACCCAAGTTGTCGCTTTACATTGCAGCGCGTAAGCACTTTCTGGCACACAGTCATCCAAGCTGTTCCACTTCCTTCCTTCCATATTGTTGAGTATGTCCTGGAACACGTCCCTCGACCGGTTAGTGTCAGGCGTCTCTACATGGCAGCAGGTCAAGGTAGTGGCCTTGCTATTGCCATTAGGAGAGTTGTCAACAATCCCCGATAGTGGGATGCCTGGCTGTTCCTTCAGCAAGACTTCATCCGAAATTTTGAGCTTTGAAGAGTTTGGTATCGAAGACGCAATTGAACTTTAATACCGTTTCATGATGATCAAACTTGTACATTTCTACTTCCTCTCCTTGTATTTTTGACTTGATAGTTTGAGAAGGATTAAACGTAAACATTGTATTTTGGCTGTTTTTTTCATTGAGTAGTGTTTTTGGTATCGAAGACACAATTGACACATTTTCATTGTATACCAATAAGCGTGCTGAAATGATAATTGTCTGTGTGCATGCAGCCATTTTATTCTCTCACAAAATTGAGTGTTTGACAAACCGTTTCATGATAATCAAACTTGTACATTTCTACTTCTTCTTCTAGTAACTTTGACTTGATAGTTTCAGAAGAATGAAACATAAACATTGAGTAGTTGTTTTTCTGATTTTGACAAAACGGGTTAGGCATACTGGAACGCTTAAGATTTTGTTTTTACAAACTTCTGATGATAATTTGACAAATCATTACAGGAAAGTTATGTAATTGTTGTGAGTTTGTTTGACACAAGCGTTTTTGGATAATGAAACCTTCCTCTGTTTTTCGAAGGAATTGTTGAATTTCATAAACATTTCAAATAGTGAAACCGTAAAATAAGTTGGTTTTTTTGAGAGTTTGACATTGAGCATATTTTGGTTCTCTTTTGCTGATCAGATTCATTTTTGAAAATTAAAAACAGAATCAAAATAAGCTTTTTTTCTGCGTTTGTCCGTTTGCCAAGGGATGATGATGATGATGATGATGATGGTGGTGGTGGTGGTGGTGGTGGTGATGGTGTGTGTGTGTGTGTGTGTGTGTGTGTGTGTGTGTGTGTGTGTGTGTGTGTGTGTGTGTGTGCGCGCGCGTGCGCGTGCGTGACAACTGTTATCAACATCGCAAAAAATCATAATTGAATCAACAATCAGTACACACTTGTGTCCAAAAGAAACGTGAAAGCTCATCACGCTATCATAATTGAATCAACAATCATATTGAATCAACAATCAGTACACACTTGTGTCCAAAAGAAACGTGAAAGCTCATCACAACCATCACAGTAAACTGTTAACTTTAAGAAACTGTTTGCTTTCTTCCGCCCTCAGGTCACACACACACACACACACACACACACACACACACACACACACACACACACGCACGCACGCACGCACGCACGCACGCACACACACACATGCACGCGACGCAACGTAACGCACACACGCACGCACGCACGCACCCTGGTGGAGAGAGGGGGGGGGGGGGGGGGGGGGGGGGTATTTTTCGAACAAATGGGGGGAGTAGGGGCAATATTTTTAGGCAGGGGATGGAGGCAGATGCATACCCCACGACAGTAGCGATAGCGGCCGTAGTGCTAAACGATCGTAGTTGTGTTGAGACGTAGTGCTAATGACATAAAATCGTAGTGATAACGTAACATCGTGATTTTGGTCATAGTGGCAACGTAATGTAGAGCTAGAGAAACGTAGTGATAGCGATACGCACCCGTGTCTGGGATGGGTGTGAAAGTGTCGGGTTTGGGGTGTCGAGAGGTGTCGGTGGTGGTCGGAGGACGGCACAAAAATATACCTTCCCATGTCGAGGATGGGTGTCGGAGGGTCGGGGTGGGGTGTGTCGGGAGGTGTCGGTGGTGGTCGGAAGATGGCACAAAAATATGCCTCCTCGGTTGGGTCCAAATGTGTCAATCTTAATTTCTAAATATTACAGTTTGATTTTTCAACCTCTATCTCTCTGTAACAGGTACAGGCGCGGTAAAAAGTACCAAAAGAAATTTGTAACAAATTGCCGCAGTCGGTGCGGCAGTTTGTACCATTGGAACAAATTGCCGCGTTGGAACAAATTGCGCTGCATCAAAGGGTCACTACACAATTTGGCTGGTCTCCCATAGTTATTGGACTTCTTCACATTCTTTACAGTCAGTGAGGTACACCGTATTGGCACTTTTGAGAGACAGAGACAAGAACAGTTCATATCCGACTTGCAGATGACTGATCCAAGCATGAACTACCATTTCGGACACTTCCGTGCTAAATTTCAAATACAGTGAGGTTATGACGGTTTACTGATCACAGACTTTTTTTTTTTTTAAGCGATACTTGAACAACATCAAATATAGGTAAATGTCTTTTATTTTTTTTCAATATGGAGAGAACTACCTGAATCTGATCACTGAAAATTGTTTGTGAAAGCTGAAAATGCACTGACAGAAAAATTCCGAGGACATGGTATCCAATTCAAGGAAGAGAACCGGTAACAGTTAATCAAGCACGCTACATGGCAAGCCACGAGTGCCTATCTGCTGTGGCTGTGTGGTGTTAGCTTGAACGAGTGTGTTTGTGTATGGATGCACACGTGTTGGATGTTGCACGTTTGCACACATGCATGCATGAGATCTCTGCACATGCTAGTGTGAGAGCAGTATGCGTGTGGATATGTCTGTGAGAACTGGCAGCTCTTGGGATGGCAATTTATTTCAAAGTACACAATGATGTTTTCAAGTTCCAGCTGTATATCCGTATGAACATGTTTACTCAACATAGGCTCAAAACAACTGAGTGTACATGACAAGAGAGAGAAAGAGAGGCAGGCGATGTTATCTTTGATCCAGTAATGTATAGCGTTTATGATCAGTTGATGAACTGATCATGTACCCATGCCAAGCGTTGCTTTCTTATCAGATATCCAAGCATTAACATGCTAGGCAGCAACAACTGTCACTGAAATCAACATCTACAGAAGAGTCGGTGATCTTGATTTGCTTTTGTTGTCTGTTTTTAGTCAGAAACTAGACAGTTGTATACCCTGTCATTTACATGAGACAGGGTGGGTTTACACTGTGGGTTTTACATAAGATCAGTTCATGCCCTGTGGCTTTACTTTGTATGTCCTGTATGCTTATCAACTGCGAGAAAACTGCTTTTAACTGCTTATCAACTGCCAGAAAAAAATTGCTTTTAATTGCTCCAAACACTCTTATAATTTGTCATTCATGTGGAATCAACGAATATAATTCATAGTTATTCGGTGAATTTATGAAGAACACAGCCATGATACATTCAGTCTCATCCGATTCCATTAAAACACACGCGCGCGCGCGCGCGCGCGCGCTCCCATGCGTTTGCTAGAAAAACAAACATACAAAGCGAATAAAGTAGGGGAGTTAACCATTAAATTCGGAACTTTCAAGGATAGGAGCATAAACAGGAGTTGATTCCCCTAGGTTTTTTTTTTTTTTTTTTGGGGGGGGGGGGGGGGGGGGGTTACTAAAAACACAGATTGGGATCACGTTGTTCTTCTTCAGCGTTCCAGTATCTGGTAGCATGTGAACTCGTTAAACCCTGTTGGGATATTCACACTATACTCGAGAGTATAGTCAGTTCACTCCGACTTTGTTGAATGCAGAAATTCGTGGGAAGAGGTTGTGGAAAAGATATGGTACAGAAAGGTCAGTAGACGACAGTACAGCAAAGGAGGAGACGGAGTTACTGAGAGCGAAAGGAAAAGGGGACGTTACTGGCACAGAATGTCCAGAAGGTGGGGGAACTATTTGTACAAAAGACCCCCGGTATCCCCGCGGGGGAGGATCACATCCAAATTTGCAGGATGATACACAAATATTCAAGCACAGCACTCCATGACGAAGTATCAGGTGTAGAGTCAGTTTGTATCGGGAATCAAAATTGATACATTTCCGACCCGAAAAATGTGTGTGCGTGTGTGTGTGTGTGTGTGTGTTCCATTTTTTTGTGATATTTTGCAAAACTAGCAGACAAACTAACGCGGAGGGTTTAAAGCTGATTACCTTGAAAACCGAAGGAAGAAAAGGTGGCAGGGTGGTTAAGACGTTCGCCTGCCAATCCAACGTGTGAGAAGTGCGTGGGTTCGTGCCCTGCCTTTCTCGCCTTTCTTTCCTAGTTTGAATGACAAATCGAACTGAACGTCAAGTCCATCGAATGGGGACTATAAGCCCCCCTGATCCGTTACAGAAACCCCCGGCAGTTGAAAATCGAAAAGAGCAGGATGCTCCCCGCTGCCCTAACAAAATTGATGTAGATTGAAGATAGCTGCCTTTTGTATTTCTACCAAGCCACAAACACTGTCATCGTGTTACCGGTGGAAATGGATTCGACGACACGTTTAAACATCGCTCGCATGCTATGTGAGAAACTGGAGGAATAAATGAGATAAATGAAAATGACTGACTGATATTTGAATGGTACGGGAAACGACTGAATGAACACCAGTAGGCTGCTCTTCGGCCGGCTCTACCTGGGTAGGTAGCCCATTGAGTGAGTGAGGTAGTGTGTTTATTGTAAAGCGCTTACAGCTTGGTCTGTGACCGAAGATAGGCGCTATAATTAAATACCTAATATGATAATAATAATAATAATAATAAATAATAAAATAACAGGAAATAAATATGAAAATATCATTCAATATCATACAAAATAATAATAGGAATGTGGAAAAAAGGAAAACAGAACAGATCCGAAAGAAAGAACTGGCTCATAGAATAGAATAAAGGTGGGTAAGTAGTAGACTAAACCCCCACCATCAGTCCGTCTAATATGGAAGACCCAGTCCTAAGACCGCACAGCATCGTATGGTATGCAGACCTACAAGCAAATGGAAAACTGGCGTAAGACCACGTCAACAAAAGGAAAACAATGGGCCTCGAATAGGCCCTCAGATCGCAACAAGACCGATCACGATCCTTCACCGCACGCGCGCGCGCACACACACACACACACTCACTCACTCGCGCGTGCGCGCGCAAACACACTCAGAAACACACGCAGGCACACACACACACATATATACACACGCGTGCGCGCGCGCACACACACACACAGAGAGCAGAGAGAGAGAGAGAGAGGGGAGAGAGAGAGAGAGAGAGAGAGAGAGCGAGAGAGAGAGAGAACATGCATGGCGAACATTCATAAGCATACTCTTTGTCCCAAATCTTTCCGCCACACACGTATTCCTCCCTTCTCTCCCCTCTCTATGTAAACACATAGGCCTACTTTCCTTCGTACCCTGTCTATGTTTACTTTAATCTTACAACATCTGTTACAGTAGAAACGTGAACATGAAATCACACACACACACACACACACAGAGTAAGAGGTGAGGTGAGGTGAGGGTGCAAGGGTCTCGTCAACTGTGTGTGAGAGTGTGTGGAAGTGTGTGTGTGTGTGTGTGTGTGTGTGTGTGTGTAAAGAAGGTGGAAAGGGTTTGTGTGTGTGTGTGTGTGTGTGTGTGTGTGTGTGTGTGTGTGTGTGAGAGAGAGAGAGAGAGAGAGAGAGAGAGAGAGTAATGAAGGTGGAAAGTGTGTGTGTGTGGGTGTGTAAAGAAAGGTGTAAAGGGTGTGTGTGTGTGTGTGTGTGTGTGTGTGTGAGGAGGTGGGCAGTGGAAGACTAATGGGGAAGAAGGTGGCAGGTGGCGGGAAACAATGAGTTAGAATGTCCTTACAATTAATTAACATCATAAAGAAGCGGTCGAGCAATGAAATGAACCAAATCTTCAAGCATAGGTAATGGATAACAAAACTGCCACGCACCTACGCTTCGCCGTGCATTATACTCACCCAGATGCTCGTGCGCTCAAGATGTTCCGTTACACATATGTATTTCGAGCCTCATAGACTTTACACAGAAAACATGGGTATTTGTTGTGCTATATCGTTTTGGTAAAACGGGCAGCTGTTAGCTATCTGAAGCGGTTTTTTTTTGTTTTGGTTCAAATACGCGGTAATCAATTTTTACACCGATAGAGAAATGTGTGGGGTGGGATGGGGGGGTCGGGGTGGGGTGGGGGTGTGAGGGGAGCACGACAAAGAAAGACACGTGGATTATTGATTTAGGTTTTAAACTACGTTAGACATTTACTCACCCACACGGCTACATTTTCATGAACCCACTAATACAGTGTAATGTACTTTCATACAAACAACACACTCCAACACAAACATACAGCATGCACCATGACACAGTGCTACATGCGGTAATATAACACAGAACAAACCATACACATATAAACACACAAAGGGTTTGACTATTTCAAAACTCTTTACAGATCGTTGCGAAATATGTCCGGGTCCTGAAGTAGACAGGGATCACCCCTCCAGTCAGAACCTACTGATGGCAGTATAGCAGTGCTGTACAACTTTGATACAGACAGAAGTGTAGAGACTGGCCGCAGGTCCGCCACCATCGACAGTTTTCGTCACTGGAAGAAAAGACATGGACACAAACACATGTTCAGTTGAAATGACTTTGTCTATGGTCCGTCGGGCACTTCGTGTCAGTGAAGTGCCACCACTGCATGTCGACTGTTGTTGACGGTTGGACGGGCAAATGTCACATGACTTGACAATACTGTCAATATCTCGGTTGATGTCTCTCCAGGAGCACATGTACTTGCCCACAACTTACATTTCTCACCGCCTTGGAGCTCTACGTGTATAGTCTTCAGTCTTCATTTCTTCACATTTTGTTTAGTACCCTAGTGCCTACAGAAGTATCAAGAGGATGAGTACTCCGTTGTCCTTCAGTATAATGCCATCTTCAACCGATATCTCTTCTTAGTAAGACCAGTAGTCACAGATGTCTCTTGGGAAGCAATTTTGCAGTCTGTGGCCATCTATCGACGATAGTGCTTCTGAGTGTTGACAAGTTCAGGATCACTGTCAGTTTTCTGCTTCTGTTCTTGAAGTTTGTCAGTGGAGGATTGAACTTCTTGTGCTGACTGTCCCAAGTTGATCTCCTTCCTGATGGGGATGGGTGGGGGGGGGGGGGGGGGGGGGGATTTAGCCTGGATGGGCTGTTCAAAAGGATCGTTTCCTTTCCAGGGCAATATTTGATGATGCAGAGGCCGTACTGCTGTAGACAATGCATAATGTCCCGAAGACGAGGTGGAGTCTTTGCTAGGCTTCTCTACTTGATCTGTTCGAGTGGTTTGTAGTCACTCTCGAGTAAAAAAAAAAAAAAAAAAATTAAAAACTCCTTGCCAAAGACGTGCATGTGAAAGCGTTCACAGCCAAATCAGATGCAAGCATCTCGTGTTCAGTGCTGGCATAGCGCTGTTCAGTTTCTGTCAAAACTTTGCTGGAGAAGGCTGGGCTTGCTGTCCTGAAGTAGTGCAGCTCCGAGTCCAATTTTCAAATGCGTCGACTTTGTTGACAGAGGGTTTATTCACACCAAAGTACTGAAGCGACATGTCCTTGCAGATTGTTGACTTGACATTGTCAAATGCTTGTTGTAGGGGGGTTATTCCACTGAAAATGAACATCTTTGTTGGTCATGGCTCTCAGCGGTGCTGTTTGGTCTGACAGTCTTGAGGTGAAAGGAGACAGATATAATATGACACCTAGGAACTGTCACATTCTTCAGGGCTGACATGGCTTGAACCTCTTCATATTTTTTTTTTTCAAAGGTCAGGGTGAACTCTGTGAGCATTACAGATCATGCCAAAGAGCTTGATGTGTGGTGTCTTTATCTTGCACCTCTCAGCATTGAACACAAGTCCGTATATAAAGGGCAATCCTCATTAAATGATGGAGAGTGTTTTGTCGCGTTCTCTTTTTTTCTTCTTCATCCTTCCTATGCACAATGATGTCATCTGTCATGTCAGTTGTGTCAGGACACTGGCGCAGGATACTGTCCATGCACTGTTGAAAAAACGTCTTGTGACATGTTAAGTGCACATGGAAACCATTTGAACCTGCACGTGTCGCATGGGCTGTTCAATGTCGTCAGCAGGCTTGATTCACGGTCCAGTTTTATCAATCATATCCGAGCTTGGCGTCCACCTTGCTGAAGACCGTTGATCCACTAAAGCAGTTAGTTACTTCCTCAAGAGCTGGAGTCTTGTGATGTGTTCTTTTAATGCGCTTGTTGTGTGCTTTTGGATCAAGGCATACCCGCTGAAGGCAAGCGTGATCACCCAGTCTGTGGGCTTTGTGACAGGTTGATTACGTCTGTACTCTTTTTTTTTTCAGATCCTGCTTTGATTTCACCTAGTAGTTGTATTTGATTCTTCCTTGTTGGTTGTACCACAGGGCGCAATCCATCCTAGAGTGTGACGTGCAACTCTCATTGCAAATTTCCCATTCCTTCATAGTTTTTAAAGATATATTCTTCACAGGTCTTTGGCATATTAAATTGTTGATAGTTTGTGGGCGTTGGGGTTGGATTTGGATGTTACCAGTCTTAGTTTCCGGCTACTGGGGAAACCTTAAATGGCTGGTCCATCCGATTCTGTGACAAAAAGTACAATGTTTAATGACTTGAAATTTATTAGGTACCTCTTCGGGGAAAATGTCAGCCAAAATTATGAAAAAAAGATCATTAATTTTTATACCCAAACAAAATAAGCCTACAGTTTGACTTAGCTTGAAACTCATGATGTTTTTAACCCTGAAATTTGTCCTTTTGTTTCTTTTTAAGCTCAGGTAGATGGTAATTACGGTCAGCCTACATTGCGACAGGATATCGTTGACCCTTGTTTTGTGTGTGTGTGTGTGTGTGTGTGTGTGTGTTTTGCATCTGTAGACAGGAACTTTTATGAGGGAGTTGGCTTGGAAAAAAACGGAAAATGGATGATCATGCACAATACTTACCCCCTGGCATTTTCTTCACTTCCCATTGGCTGGCATACATTTATTTTTAGATCTCAAGGTCGTCTGTGAAACAAAATTACTCAGATCCCGCGTATCGGTCTCTTCGAAGAACGACGCGCTGCAGAGCAGACGGCACGCGAGACCTGCAACGAAACAATCACGATGTCGAAAGCACCGTACAAAGTCGGTAAGGAGGTTTTTGATTCAGATGATTTTTAAACTAACAGAATGTGTGTCGCGACTTATTTTTGATGAGGTTTACTTCAGCTCTGCTCCACATGTAACGTGGGGCATGCCGGCATTCGATCTCGTTCTCAAAGTAGTCTGTCAGTTCGGCGAAGCCGAAAAGTGGAGGGAGAGGTGAGGAAGGGGGATCTGTATCTGTAGGCCTAGTGCACGTTGCGCGCCAAAGTTTATGGCATTTTCGCGACGGGTTGGGGTGTGCGCAGCCTAGCAAGGGATGAGATCAGTCTTCTGAAGTTTTCAACAGATAGGATATCTATACTAGAGCTAGGTCTTGGCCAGTGTTTGCGCGGAACTTAAAACCCAGCCAGTGAAACAGATTTAACAACTCAACTTACAGCTGCAGTGTTTTACTGAATTGTCGAATCCCATTATAGCTTCATTCAATAATTCCGTCATAGTAGTACACACCATGATGCCGATTTCTCTCTCTCTCTCTCCGATCTCTCTCTCTCTCTCTCTCTCTCTCTCACTCTCTCTCTCTCTCTCTCTCTCTCTCTCTCATTTTTTATTTTTGGTTCATACGTTATGTTGTTTCACTGCATATTGTGGTCCCTACTGAGACTTATTGAGAGCAGCAAATCTGAAAAAGCACATCAGTATTTACTATTCATCCTCGTGAATAAAGAATTTCATCTCATCTCGCACTCTTGTTTGATAGTGTTCAGTGTTAGAATCCTTAGACCCAGACTCGAAAAGCAGTGAATGGAGAAGAAAAAGATCTGCATTTTAGGCTGCATTGCAATTCAGTTTATACCACAGTGAGCAGCGTTGTGATCTTTCTTCATAAGTAAGCTGTTCCTGGTTGAATTTTTTTTTGTTTTTTTTCAGTGCATCTGTCATGCATCTTTTAAGTCTGTTGGCAGTATTGTATCTCCAGGGCCCATCAATGCGAAAATTGGGCATGCCCATCAAAGAGGGACATGCTGTAATGATTTAGCCAACATACAGCACTAACCAGATTGCATGCCGGCGGTATTTGTGTTGATGTTTACAGACAAGGTTTTCGCAGACTTTTTTCCGCTATGCTACCAGGGACAAAGTTGCATGCATCAGTTTAAATGCTGAGGGCGGGGGGGGGGGGGGGGGGGGGGGGTATTTGTTGTTCATCCAAGCAGCCCTCCTTCCCCCAGTCGCACCCTCCACTCTCATCTCTAACCTACTTCCCTCCACTCTATTCCCATGTCTGCCCCTCTCTCCCCTCTTGCTCTTTGTTTCCTTTTGTGTGGCCCTGTAAAAGCCAATATGCTATGTGATTATCTTCATAGGAGCTTTGGGCATGTCTCACTGAAGTGTCCTTATTTCAGTACTTACCTGGTTTGCCTGAAACTTTTAAACAATATGTCTGTGCTGTGATAAATGTACATGAATTTTCTTTTCATAATGTTAAGTATATAAAATTTTGATATAGTTTTATGAATTTCCATAGCTGTTCTGCTTTCCTGTGATAAATTTGTTAACAAAAACCTTGATTTTTTTTTTTTTTTGGTTCAAGTAGTTCAGCACAAAAGGGGTGCATCACTACCAGTGTATTCAGTATTCGCTTTTTCATGATGTGCTCAGAGAAAAAAAAAAGAAGAAAAATAACAATAACAATAAAAACTGTCTAGTTGACATGACTTCACATCAACCTTTCACTGTTGGTTTTCAAGGATTTGTTTAATTATGAAAGTGTGAGGTGTATGTTGTGATGGTGGTGACTGGGGAAAATATGGAGAAACATCTCTCATCTTTTGCACCTCATTTGGCTTCCAATAATTACACACTTGTACACTGTCCATGCATGTGTGTGTGTGTGTGTGTGTGTGTGTGTGTGTGTGTGTGTGTGTGTGAGTGAAAGAGTTTAAAACCTGTCACATTGGTACCTTTGTTTAAAACCTGGGCAAATTTTAGGACATGGTGGCATGGTTTGGTCTCCAAGTTTGAAGTTCATTATGTAAACAGAAAACATATAAGAAGATTTACACAGAAAGTGACAAAGATAGGTTGATTTTTTTGAATTTTTTTTTTTTTAAAGATTACTAACTCTAGAATGCTGAAGTGAAGAGATGAGATGATATGATACTATAAAAACTCCAAAATTTTTACATGACTACTGTGATACCCAAACTGCAAGTAATATGTTTAGAAGCAATAATTCCAACTCTAGAAGTCATCCATTGAAGTTAGACAAACTGTTAAATCTAGTCCTAATGTGCTGAGACCGGGTTTTTTTTTTGTTTGTTTGTTTGTTTGTTTTTAAACCTGTAAGATAAGTAACATTTTGGAACTCCTTAACTCTGTATTGTAACTGCAGGAACACCAAATGATTTCAAAGAAAAGAAAAAATGCTTTAGGAAGAAAATTGCTTCCAAAACAATAAAAAAGTTTTAACCAGTTCCATGCTCCAGTGCACCCTCCAGAAATGGATTTATTTTTTACTGTAAACCAAAGCAAGCTGAAAGGCTTATGTAAGAGCTTACATATTGTATATGCCATGTGTTAAAAAGATTGATCAAAAGAATGTGGTAAATGATATAATCAAATAAAACCAGAAGTTTTCCGAAAATATGTCCAGGAAAGAAAGCTAAATCATGCACTAGCATGTATGTTCTGTCAAAGGAGATCGGAATACTGTTGTGACTGATAATGATAACTAGAAACTATGTATTTTGTACCAGTGTTTTTTTTTTTTTTTTGAAGGGATGATTTACAAATGAAGCCACACTTTGGTTGATTTTCATGGTCAAACAGGGTATCATTTTCTTGTGAAGTGATCATAAGAGCCATTCAGTCAACAGAGGAGAAATAGAGGGACATGACTCATTCATCACCAGTTATCCTCGAGTTGCAAGCAGCTGAAAAGATGTGCAAAAAAGCTACTCCTTATAGGATACTAGATTTATAGGGCTGTATCTTTTTAATCACCTGACCATTTGTTTACCCATTTAAACACCACCTCAGTGATTCAACTTGAATGTATTCAATGTACTGTTCAAATACAGAGAGGAAACCTAGAAAGAAAATGCACACTGAAAACTGAATCGCAGAATATTCTTTGTGCCAAGCAGCTGCTATGTTGTTGTTCTGACTGCATGCAGCTGTTGCGCTGCTGCGGCAAGGAAAGGGGTTAAATCCACACAAATCTCAAGGACCAGCTGCCAGCCCATCTTGTGTCATGAAGGAATTGAGTCTGGAACTGACCAGTCCAGTTGGTATATCCTACTAACTGATTGAATATGAAAGGAAAATTGCATTGTTTAGGTGATGTGAAACTGGGTTGATACTGTGAACATGGATTTTGGAAAAAGTCTTCGACTCAGAACTTCAGGAAAGATTATTACTGAAATTATCTTTGTACAAATTATCTGTAAATAATACTTGTGGTAAAATATCAAGCTTTAAGAAAAAAAAAATTATTACATGTAGAAAGAAAATTATCAGTCGTGGGTTTGAAAAGCTAGAGTTTGAACAGAAATGTTGACAAATTCTCAGGTCCGCAATGGAATCCCTCAGGGAAGTATGCTGGGAGCTGTCCTTTTCACTGTCTATATTACTAAATCACCAAACTGTTAACAGACAACGTGATACTAAATTTCATGGTAACATTAAGAATAAAGATATTTCACACACACACACACACACACACACACACACACACACACACACACACCAAAATACCAAACCAAAAAAAATTTTCACAACTAGTCAAGGAAATGGAATTTATGTTGCAGTTTTTCACATTGCATTTTAAAACTACCCACAGTTTGAGTATTTTAAACAGCATTGCAGGTGCAACAATCAGGAAGAAATGATAAATACATTTTTTTTGGGGGGGGGGGGGGGGTACCGTGAAGGCCTATGGCGGCTTCTGGCCTGTTCTTGCTACTACTACTAAGTAATGCATACAGTATATGCACCAACACGCTCACACACATATACTTACTATTTGGACTCCTATTCTAGACACGCGAGTTCCACAGATAAAAGAAAAGTAAATACTGCCATACTGTATCAAAATAGGGCAACTGTTAAAAAAAAAAAAAAAAAAAAAAAAAAATTCTTGAGAGCTTAGGTTGGGGTCAGTGGGTCTGTGTGTGCCATCAGTTGCAGAGCAGATCTGTTCACTTCTTGAAACAACTAAGAAATTGAATGCAGTAGACTGGAAAATTACAGTAAAATCAAGAACACATAGTACACAGAGCTCATCTCTGGTTAATAAAATCATTGGTCTTGGTCACAAGGGGGGTCTTGGTAAATGGAACAACTTGATAACATCCATGCCCTGAGCAGTAAGCAAGGAAGATTTACAAACACGCCAGAAGCCTAGAGGAGAAAGATTGTGAAGGAGTTGAAGAGGAAGGATTTCATTTTCTGGATGGTTTGTTGATTTAAGAAACAATCATTAACAAGAAATCTGTTCATGTGTCAAAAAACAGTAGATAACAGCAATCTTAAGTCATGCGATTTGGTAGATGATGATATAATTTAAGAAAATCAAATGCTGAATACGTATCTAGAGAGTGCAAGTATCTCCGATATCGGTCATAACATGTTGTAAGCACTGCTGTTGTTTTGTTGTGTCTATTAACCTCTTCAGACTTTCATGACAGTAAGTTGAGTGAAATCATGTACGCATGCACACACGGACACACACACACACACACACACACACACACACACACACACACAAGTAGCAAATGCATGGATTTACAGCAAGCAGTTAATTGACGAGTGTGCACAACTTGTCTTCAAAGAACATGCCAAAGGTCTCTTGCTCTTGATGATAATACTTTGACGGAATTACAGAGATGGGTTAAATAAGTTTGATTTTTTACCCGTGATTTGTGGTCAAGAATACCCACTGAAATTCCGGTCATGGAACCAGTGTAATTTTGCATGCTTGATGTAAAGAGGAGAATGTTGCTTAAGGCGTCGAAAAAAAACCATGGACAAGTTCTAGTCCATGATGGATTTATGATAAAGATGCAAACTAATGTTTGTTGCTTCCGGTGCCATGTAAAGCTTGGTGTGTACATGTAGATTGCTGATTGCAGCTGATATCAGCCTGGCCGAGATGGGCCGTAAAGCCATTGAGATTGCACAGAACGAGATGCCGGGGCTGATGATGATGCGCGAAGTGTACGGCAAGGACAAACCCCTGAAGGGAGCTCGCATCGCTGGCTGTCTGCACATGACCACACAGACTGCCGTCCTGATTGAGACCCTCCGAGAATTGGGGGCTGAGGTGCTTGGTGTTCTTGCACAGTTTTTCTCTGTAGAATCTTCCTCCTGGATTTTGTCAAATACATCTTTTTTTTTTTCTTTTTTTTTTTTTTTTTTTTTGAGAGTCTCTGAGAGGTGCTTTCATGATGATTTAAATTCAAAATTCAGTTTGACATTGAAGCTTAACTTAACCAGACTGGAATACCTTCTTGTTAATGCAGTAAGTTCTGTTCTCTTCATTGCCTATCTCAGTATTTTTTTTTTAACAGCTTCTGTGTGATGTATACTATGTAAAAGAGATCTGATGTCAGAAATGGCAGCACAAAATAAGTGATTTTTGTTGAATGACAAATTGTAATGAAGCTGGTATCAAATTCAAGGGCAAAGATAAACGCTTGTTTCAGCATGACAAAAAAAAACACAAACACGCTAACTTGTAATGGTAGGTGACAAAACTTGAATAAAGACAAATCAGAATTGCAGGAGTTTAACTGATAGATGTGTTACATATTAAGAAATGAATTCACTTTCTAATGTGAGCGTAATAATACATGGTTTGACCATCGTTTTGTAAACACATAAGTATCAGCTTAAAGGTGTAAATACAGGGTTTTTTTTCCCTTGTTTTTATTTCAAAATCTTGCTTTTCCTAAATATTGTATCAGTGGTCTGGATGAAGACATTATGTCTTGTTCTGTCTAGAAAGTAAATAGGTGTGTTACTGTGAACATAACTGAACAGATTGTTACTGTGCATGGCAGATGATCAGGAGGAGACTGAGCGCAAATAATAGTTTTTGTAAAAAGTGTAAAGATGATGAACCACCAGGCCAAATGAACAATTTTACAAAGAGAAAACGGGTCATTTTGGCTCACTCATCTACAAAACCTTACTCAGCAACTGCCAGATCTTTCAGGCATTGTATTGTAGCAGAAGACTGACTGTGGGTGAATGATGGTCATTCCAGTCCAGTGGTCAAGCTGCAAACATCTTCTCCACACAAGACTTTGCTGCGGCAGCCATCGCCAAAACAGGAGTGCCGGTGTATGCTTGGAAGGGGGAGACTGATGAAGAATACATTTGGTGTATTGAACAGGTATTCCCATTGTGCTGTAAACTTCGTTGTCATAGTATGAGGCTTGGGAGGCTCCTCCCCAGGGAAGAGTGTGTCACCCAGATTTTGTTCTTCCGCCCTTTTTTTTTTCTTTGATAACTTTTTTTTTTCCCCTTATCAAAATGGGTATGGTGACAGAAATGACTTTCTTGCTGCTGTTGGTTATTTTATATGGGCCAGGCACATGCTGCATACATAACCATGATTTATTTCATCATCAAAGTGACTGGCACTGAGCCAAGGGCATAGAAATATCCTGAATTAGATATACTTTTGTGGTTGTGTTTGTGAAAGTGCTAGCAGTATGTTGTGTGAAATCACTTGAATCTTGGCAATGAACACCAGAAAATGTTGAAAATCAGTTATAAAAACAAGCAAAGTGTCCTTTATGCACGTTACTCTTTACTACTCGTGCTTGTAGAACCAAGTTACCTTGCACACAAGAGGCATGCAGAAGCAGGAAGCTTATCAAAACTGCACAGCCTGTTAATGCTAAACTTTGTCACGCAGAGGAACAGAAACAAATAATTATAGCTTCAGTATGGTCAGTACCAAAAGTCAAGTTTTAAACGGGAGAGAGTTTCACGTACTTTGGAGGTTAACCTGTTAGAAATAGGGGGGAAAGAGTTCTGGCAAGAGTATGTAAGTTATAAAAAGCTGCATCAAATGAATGGGAAAGTCTCTGTTCTCCAGAGAGCAATTTCTCTGATGTGCTGGACTTCAGACCTGCTATGGGTATGTTGCCTTGCAGACGCTGGTGTTTCCTGACGGTCAGCCTCTCAACATGATTCTGGACGATGGAGGTGACCTCACCAACCTGGTGCATGAAAAATACCCACAGTATCTGGGAGGCATCAAGGGGCTGTCGGAAGAGACCACCACAGGTGTGCACAACTTGTATCGCATGATGGCAGAGGGCAAACTGAAGGTGCCTGCCATCAACGTCAACGACTCTGTCACCAAGGTACACTATGGAAAGAGGGAGATGGGAGGGCGGGAGGGTATTGTAAGTGTGGCTGATGTACTTAAGATACATATGGGTCACAGAAAATTTGAAAAGTTCGGGAGAAGTTGGAAATACACCTTTTCGTTTTTTTTTTTTTGTTTTGTTTTTTTTTTTTTTTTTTTTTAAGGAAAGTTAGGGAAAATGAGCTTTTGGGTAGAAGTTGGGGACGATGCTTGTACGCTCAGTATGAAATGCTTTAAAAGGACACACAAGTGTACAAGATGGATCAGGATTGGAAAAGGTGGCATTTTAACTTTCGTTTTAACACAAATAAAAAAAAAAAATTTTTTTAAGACAACTGAAATACGAGTTCAGATATTCATGAATTCTGAATGTGCTGTTGCTTCTTGAACATTGTGATTCTCAGGATGCATTGACAAAAAAGACATTTGTTGTGTCAGTTTTGTGCATCATTTTCAATCACAGAAAATTTTGATTTGGGAAGTTATTTATGATGCTTTAGAACTCTATAGTTGGAAATTGCCTCTTAAAGACTTGCGTAGGTGGTCTGAAAGATGCTCTTCCTATTGTGAAGTTCATCCCAGAAATTCTGTATTCACAAGTATAGTGAATTCCAGATTTTTTTTTCTTAAATGAGGCAACAAGATGATGTATTCAGAAAGGATTTATTCTGGACTAAAATAAGGAGTTTGAATGTTTGTCTTTGGACATAAATAGAGAAATAAGTAATATCTTAAGTATTGCAGTTTTTGTATAAATAGTAATTAATGTGTTCTTCTTTAATGTTTTGAATTCCGGTTGATAAATCTGCATTCCCCAGCACAGTTTACACTTCTTTCTCATTTCAAAGCCAGACTGATCACAGTATTTAAGCCATCCTGATAATTGCAGAGCAAGTTTGACAATCGTACGGTTGCCGCGAGTCCCTGGTGGATGGAATCAAGCGTGCGACGGATGTGATGTTAGCGGGCAAGGTGGCGGTGGTGGCAGGCTATGGCGACGTGGGCAAGGGCTGTGCCCAGGCTCTGCGAGCCTTCGGTGCCAGGGTGATCATCACAGAGGTCGACCCCATCAACGCTTTGCAGGCAGCCATGGAAGGTATTGCATTTCTGTGACTTCATGATGGCATCAATTTCAGTAAAATGTGGAAGTCAAAGTCTGTGGGGGGAAAAAAAGAAATGTTACAGTGAATTAAAATCGATGGTGAAAAGAAAAAACATTGAAAGGGAATTCAGAGTGCTAGTCTCTGTCGTTCTGTGTCTTGCAAATGACACCGTTGTCACAAAATTTTCGCGAAATCTTTTTTTTTTTTTTTTTTTTTTTTTTCATGTTCCACCTAGTCAGCTGAGAATGTATCTCTGGAAGTGGTGGTAGTGCTGGAGATTTTTTTTTCTCCTTGTTCTCCCACAGCCATTTGTTTGCAATTGCCATGTTACTTCTGCCCAAGGTGATATGCTTACGCTTGATTGTGCTGGTCTGTCTGCTGCCTTGTTCCTTTGTCAACATTACGAAGCACAAACTTTTCTACCAATTTTAACGAAATTTTGGAAAGATGGGATGAGAAGAACTTGTTGAATTCTGGTCTCCTGGAAGATTGCCGGAAATTTCCTACAGAACATGAAAACTGTGAAGATACTGTTTATGAATTAATGTAAGAATATTTGTTTCATGCAAACAAGAAGTATCCATACTTACTTTCCCTTGAGGAAAAAATGTTTTCTCTCATGAACTTACCTGAGGTGAGCAGAAGGTGACACTGTCCTGAGAACCGCTCTAGTTAATAGTGATGTTGGAATGACAGATTGTGTACCCATGCACAGCGTTATGTCAATGTTGGTGGGGATAAAAAAAAAAAAAAACACCAGGATTACACTATGCAACTAGTTGTGTTTGTTTTTTCTCCACCCAGGAATTGGCCTCACATCACTATTATTGTCAGGTTTTTCTCTCTCTCTTTTGAAAAAGAAAAAGAAAACAAAAAGAAAGAAAGGAAAGGAAAATGGAAGGGGATTTCCAGCTCATTGTGTGGTGATATTGGCTAGCTTGCAGGAGGGCGGGCTCAAAGGAAGATCTGTATTCGGACTGACAAGCTTTCATAAAAGGGTGATGTTAAAATATTTTAGAGAACTTCCTATTCAAGAAGTCTATATGCATTTACAGAACAAGCTGATATGATTATTACTGGTATTTGGAAGATGTAACAACTGTGTGAAAGGGAAATCTGAAAGGTACAGTGGGTGTCTGTATGTTTAAATCACAGTGGGTGTCTGTATGTTTAAAGACACAGTGGGTGTCTGTATGTTTAAAAGCACAGTGGGTGTCTGCGTGTTTTTGCCCAGGCTACGAGGTGTCTACAATAGACGATACATTGGATGAAGCCAGAATTTATGTGACGGCCACTGGTTGCAAAGGCATCTTGCATCCTCACCATTTTGAAAAGATGTTGGAAGACACCATCGTCTGCAACATTGGCCATTTTGACTGCGAGATCGACATTGCTTGGCTGAATTCCAACTGTCAGAAGAAGGAAAATGTGAAGCCCCAGGTAAGCGTCTGGTAGATCTGTCGTAAAAATGTGAATAGATTGTGTACAGATTTCAAAAGACCCACAGGGCAAGGATGAGATGCTGGTCACAACCCAGACTGGCAGGCAGCTTCGAAACTTCCTGCTTTCTTTCCATGCCTGTAGTAAAGTCGTGTCCATCTGTATTGGCAAGATCACGGGAACTGTCGTTAGATGGATGTGGTGGTATCTTCTGAAGGGGGATCCTTACTCATTCAGCTCTGTGACTGAACTGTTGTTTTCAGTGGGGGGCTTGGTACATGGTGTCCTGCATTATTGGATGAGAAGAGGCACTCCTGAGCACTGCCAAAGTGACTCGGCTTCAGTGCAGTGCCTCTTCTGGTGGTTGCCTCAGGGCACCTTGACAGTGATTGCTCCTTGTGTAGTGCATGTGCTGAGACTGTGACAGGATGGGACAAAGTGCAGCAGTGTATGGGGATGGGGAACAGGAACGAGCTGCAAGGGAATGATTTGCCCCATGGACTAGGGGAGGGGTAGGACACAGAATGAGCTGCAAGGGAATGATTTGCCCCATGGAGGGGAGGGGTAGGACACAGAATGAGCTGCAAGGGAATGATTTGCCCCATGGACTAGGGGAGGGGTAGGACACAGAATGAGCTGCAAGGGAATGATTTGCCCCATGGACTAGGGGAGGGGTAGGACACAGAATGAGCTGCAAGGGAATGATTTGCCCCATGGACTAGGGGAGGGGTAGGACACAGAATGAGCTGCAAGGGAATGATTTGCCCCATGGACTAGGGGAGGGGTAAAAGAATGAGATGAAAAAAAAACTTGTGTTTTTTTTGTTGTAATTTATGCAACTAAGTAATTATCAGTGAGTATATTACCTTCAACCACTACTTGTACGTGGCTGTTAAATTTCAAAAGGAATCGTGTACGTGTATGGGGGAGCTGAAAGCAGCAGTGTGGAGGAGGTAATGCCACTAACTAGGTGTAGAAAAGAGACAGCAGGAAATCTTTTGTTAGTAATTGTGTTGCTCTTCATTCCGGTACAGATCATCTCTTCGGAGTTGGTTGGGTGGGGGTGGGGGACATTTTAAATAATTTGAGGTATATTTCCTCCAGATTTGTTTTATAAAGTTGCCCACTCCTGTCATTTTCACTGCACTGCTTGCTGCCAGTTCCTCTGTGCTGTTTCTGGTAAGCTTCACTTTGTACATGTTATTCTGCTCCTTTACACAGGTGGATCGCTACACCTTGAAGAATGGCCGCCATCTGATCGTGCTGGCTGAAGGTCGTCTGGTGAACTTGGGCTGTGCCCATGGCCACCCCAGCTTTGTCATGAGCAACTCCTTCACCAACCAGGTGCTGGCACAGATTGAGCTGTGGACCACACCGGAGAAGTACAAGTTGGGGGTTCACATGCTGCCCAAAAAGGTGAGGAGGAGGAGCGTGAGATGGTGGGTGGGGTCAGGGGAATGATGCAGCAATGATGAAGCTCAGGAACTGTCCTGTCTCCTGTACCGAGGCTGAGAACCATGGATTTTACCTGTCAGTTTGAATAATAAGAGTGTTATATTCCAAACAAGCACTCTCCAGCCCCTCTATGCATACGTGAAAAAGACGTCAGACTTTCTGAAGCCTTGAACAGGAAGAAGCAAAAGAGAAAAGAAAAAATGATGTCTTGTATGCCATTTTTTCCCACATTCCCTTGGACTAATAACAGTCCAAATGGCAAATGCAGCTTTGAAAAGTACATCTGTTTTGATTGCATTGTGTACATGAATTTAGCAGTGGCCAGTTTCGTTTGATTTCATTGATTATGTACTATAACATATTCAATATAACTCCCTGTGACTTTGAAACTATATAAAAAGAGTTGGTTATACTAACTGCCAGAGTGAGATATTTCCAGGTTTTTATGAGATACTGATGACATGTGATGTTGTTGACAGCTGGACGAGAAAAGTGGCGGCTCTTCACCTTTCCCACCTTGGGGTCAAGTTAACCAAGCTGGATGAGGGCCAGGCCAAGTACCTGGAGTACCACAGGAAGGGCCTTTCAAACCAGACCACTACCGTTACTAGTTAACTTCCAGTTGATGGTTCCTGGCTGTCACAGCCTACATCATTTATCATGTCTGGCCTCACATGTGCACAGCATTGAACTTGTACCGTTTTTAAACAACCTTCATTTGTTTTCTATGTATTTAGAAACAGTATTTTTATCCCTTTGGTGTAGCAGTGTGTTTGAGGTGTGTATGTTGTGTTTTTTGAGCTGCCTCCTAAAGTTTAAGATGTGTAAATGTTTTGTTACCGTCGCATTTATTGGTATACTGCCTTATGAATCAAGGGCATTTGCTCGCACTGCAGAGATTTCTGTTACAGTTCATGAGATTAAAGAATGTTGTTGAGATTTTTTTTTTTTTTTTTTTTTACGTAACTCTGAAACATGCAGGACAGGTGTTTGTTTTTGTCTTGTACCACACCAGACAATCATGATACTGACCAAGGTTGTGTGGTGTTTTGACGAGAGATGCGAGGGTTGCAAGCCCATTTTAAAGGTGGAATGAGTGAGAGACCAAGATGTGTGCTTTACGATGACTGCATTGAAATCTTGCAATAAGCTGCAAGAGTCTCGATGGATGATGAATATGTGGCCTTGTCAGGATTTTGTAGGAAGCATTTCATCTAAATCGCTAAGGCCTGTATACCCCAGTCATTTCCTTGTTGTGTGTTAGTGTGATCGAATTGAAAGTGGTGTTTTTTTTTATTTACAAACCACACACAAGGACCTGAAAGTGTGTCCCCATACACATCCAAAACTTGAAAAGCCTGAAATAAAGCGATGAAAAAGGAAGGAAACGCCTGCTTGATTGTTTTCATTTTATGTAGTTTTTGATCTGTTTGTCGGCTAGAACAGCTGCAAGCATGGACATGGAAACATTTATCACGATCATCCCACGACCATGGGTCATTGGGGTGTGGTGACACATGGACATCCAACTCTTCCACAAGCTTGTTGATGTTACTTGCTTCTACTGACAGCATAAGTTACTTACTTATGTCTTTGGTTTGGTATTTGTTTTAAGTGTGTCCATGCAGCATCCACTTATTTCATCGTGTGCATACTGATATGATTTTGCTTCTCTAAACACAAAAAGTCATCCGTTATCTTTGACCTTGAGAAATCCATTGCAAAACCCGTTTCATTTCTTTTATGTAATGGCTTGTAATTTTTCACTCTTTGATTTTAGTGTTAGTTATTATTATTTTTTTTATCATAAACAGATTTTTCAACTAAAAAAAAAATGTATTTCTTTTATGAGTGTTTTTTTTCCCCTCTTGTTCCACCTTTTTTTTTTTTTTTTAAAGGGATATGTTTTTTTGAATATGTGCATATGTTAAGGTTTTGAAATTTAATTTGATCAATCAAACATCAAGAAATGGTTGCTTTGATAGTGTAAATTAACTCAGATGTGCTTGGTCAAATTCTTGATTTTCACCATAAACCACTGCACACACTTTCATTGTTTCTTTGATAACATTTCTAACCTCGGTGACATAAAGTCTTTTGATAATGAACAGTGAAATTCCAATCTTTATTTTCAGTAGGGTTCTTAAATCTCAATACAGCCATAAGTAATCTGTTTTGACCTGTTCTGTAGCCTTGGATTATTTCACATCTGCCAGATGGTGGCTTCTCAGAAAAAATCTAATCTCTGTTTCCTGGGTTCAGATCTTCTCCAGATAAACTTGTTTTGTACGATTGCTCCAGTCTTCCAGCAGCAGATGGCATGAGGGGAAAAAGGCATAGCAGTAGAACAACAGAAAGAGAGAGGTTAGACAAAGTGGAGGGATGGAGGAAGATGATGTGTTCTCCAATTTTTCAACAGCAGGCGACGCCAGAGGGGGAAAAGGCTGTGGAAATAATGACCGAAGGAGAAAGAAACGGAGAGGGATTAGACAGTGGAAGGGATGGGGTAAGATGGGGAGAGCTAGAATATGGGCCTTTTTTTTTTTTTTTCATGTAACACAGTAAGAGAAGACGATCCATGTCGGAGAGCGATGGACTGAATATTTCCTGAACCTTCCCCTTGTCCTCCATACCATTCATCTCCCCTCCATTCCTGGTTGGCCGAAGCGAAATGAGCTTCATCAGAAGCCCAAACTGGAGGATAACTAAAAAAAATCCTGTTTCGAGCAAAAGCGTGTCCATCACACAAAGAATCATCTCCGGTTGTGTAAATCACCCTCTGAATAAAGCAGAAAGAATGCAGTCCTGAATTGATGAAGATTAAAACAGGCACAGTCTCATTTTCAGACAGTTGTACAATTGGGTACAAAGGTAAGAATGCTTCGACGTTAAATATCAACATCCATATAACTTTTTAACTCTGGGTGTGTAATAGTTTGTGAGCTAGTAAAACAAATTTGTGCATAATCGTGATATATAACAACAAAAGTTAAAGGTTTCAATTGTTAGCAAATGTGGTTGTACTTACAAATGTTATAAGGATTAAGCGTTAAGTTGTTTGATGTGTCTACAAGCCTGTATTTTTATTTTGCAGGGCCATATTTTTACTATGATCAAGAGGCTTAATAAGCATTTAGTTATACCACAATCACATTTTTAGAAAAATCAACTTTAGAACACTTAATAATATGTGCACATGTTTGTCAAACAGTGTACAGTTTGTTTGAGGAAAGTAAAGACAAGAAAACAAAAACAGTAATGGTCTTATTGTGCATAATTATCAAACACACTAAAAGGATATGCAAGGGTATGTGCAGAGAGAATGTATGTGCGTCTGTGTAAGAGTGTGTGTCATAGATGTGTGTGATACAAAAAGAGTATACAATATTTTGTTAGCATGTCAAGTAAATGGTGCATGATCATACAAGCTATACACATGTCACAAATCCCATCTATAGCCAATGATTTGCTCTGGGGGGACTTTGCAAACATTTAGAATGTAAATATTTACTTGTTCACTTGCCTGTATTTCAAAGGGCGACACATTTATGATATGATTATAAATCTTAATACTATCTAGCCGGGAGCGGCGGTGCAGCACAACTCCCTGCTGCCGCGCGCTCGCGCATGGCGCTCGGTCCCTGCCGACGCGCATATTTTTCCCCACTTTTTAATTAATTTTTACGGTAGCTAGTCAACGACTGACAGTGTTATGTTAGGTGTCATAGGAAAGAACAAACGCTCAACTAATCGAACACAGTAATTTTGAAACATCCACTTTCAATGTGTAGACACGACTGTGCGTTGAAAAACATGTCTAACAAGTGAAAAAAAATTCTTTGCTTACATTCTATTCCGTTCTGTTACAACACCAAATCAGAAGATGAAGGGATGGCTGCATCTTCAAACAATTCACTTTCCTCTTCTCTTTCATAGTTTTCTATCTCTCTATCACTCCCCTCATCACCAGATCCACTTTGTAATAATTTCAAGTGCTTCATTGACTGAGAAATCGCTGCCTGACATCTTTTCGCGCACGCTTAGCGGCAAAGGCCGGTGCCGTCAGTTCCTTTGTTCCAAAGCTGCTGGGGTCAGCCAAGTTCATTATAGAGCACTGAAAGTAAGGTTTACTACTCGCTTCAACATCCCCAAGACTAGTTACAGAGCTTATTTCCCTTGGATCATTTTATGGAAAGTGTAGATATTTTTAATTCCCAGTCACACAGTAGAGTGTGACACGGCAGAATGTACTGTCTGTCCGTCACACAGCTTTGGGTGCTGCGGCTCAAGGGAAAGAAATCCGGTCACACTTTGTTGTGTGACACGGCTGGTAAAGGTTAATACACATTTGCCACACATCACTTTTTTTTTTTTAATGTACATAATCATGATGCCCTTAATAACATATGAACATGTTCTGGTAATGTGTGTGCACATTTTGTCAGAGAATAAATAGAAAGGCAAAGAGAACAAGAAAATACACTCGTGACCCGCAAACAAAAACATCAAACGCTGTGATGGTTTCTCAAAGTTATTTGCAGAGGGAGAGAGATGCTTGCTCTGTGTGTGTGTGTGTGTGTGTGTGTGCAGGAATCCAGAGGGAATGCAGTGCATAATTTTATGAAAAAGACTTTAAAAATAAAAATTCTCATAGGTACACAAGTGCACATATTTCTGCATTAAACCAGGTAATGTATGCTACTTGCATGTGAAAACATTGGGAAAAAAAAGAAATTCTGTTATTCAGACACAAGTGTACATATTCCTGCATTGGGTTTAATTAACATGGAATGCTATTGATGTTAAATATTGATGTTCAAATGACTTTAAACCAGCTCATGCCAGATAAGTTACACACATAAAGTGGGAGAAAGATAAGGGGCAAGGAGGAGGAGGCTTGTCTCGTATGTCTTTAGACCATTTATTGAGAGAGATTAGTGCAGGATAATGGGTAATGGATGAAACGGTGAAAAAGAGGCCAAGAGGGAGGAGGCAAGGGGGAGTAAGTCTATGTATGTCAGTTGTTCATAGGGAAAGGAAATCCTTTCACTTCTTTGGATTCAAACATTCTATTCCAGAAATTCGGAAAGAGGCTGCAAAAAAGAAGGGAAGTGCGTTAAAAAAGATTAAAAGCAAAACCTCTCCCAACCCATTAAAAACAGATTAAAAGAACCAATCCTAGGATTAAAAACCAACACGTTGAAATAAGATAAGACAATGTTGCCCACAGCCCAGCCGACCGCAAAGGGCCACACCAGGGCCGTCACCACGTTAAAAGCAACTCACAAGGCAGTCATTCACACAATTCTTTAAAATACGTCCAAAAAACACATCCAAAAGTTTGTTAAAAATCTTTCCACTGTAAAATCTCAGATCCGATGAAAAATATTTATCTCTTTCAAGAACTCAAAGATCGTGTCAGGCGGAACATCTCTGAACAAGATTTTCATGGAATCTGCTGTAAAATGTTTGTGTCTCACATCGTGCAAGTCCCAACACTCCAAAAAGAAATATGTTTCATTGTGAGTGGAACATGACATGAATGCACCATGGAGCTTCTTCACCCTTTAAAAGGTACGAATGGGTAAAATACGAATGGCCAGTGTGCAGCCGGCACAGAACTGTTTCTTCTTTACGACCACCAGACGAAGGGGGAGGAACTCCTTTAGGTTTGGACGGATCTGAAAGAGTTTGTTATCCGTCTGTGTATTCCAATCCTCCTGCCAGAGGTCTCTGACATAATCGTTAATTTTGGGTTTCAGATCTGAGCAGGGGATAGGTGTGTTTGACAGATTCTCTCTTGTGGCATTCTTGGCCAAACGATCAACCATTTCATTCCCTCCGATGCCAACATGACCGGGAACCCAAGCCAGAATAATATTGTAACCCTCCACTTTCAACTTGGTCAAAAGTTCGAAAAAGTGTAAGAGTTCGGGATGCTGAAGGTTTCGGCCAGCTATGGCCTCCAAAGCTGACAGTGAATCCGACAGAACCAAAAGTCCCTCTTTGTAGACTGCGAGATTATCCTCAGTGCCAACCAGAGCTGTAAGTTCAGCAGAGTAAGCAGAAGCGTCCGAATGAATATGTTCCAACCGTATTTGAGAAGGAGCACCAGGGCAATAGGCTGCACAGGCCACTCCATCTTCAGACTTGGAACCGTCAGTGAAAATTTTCTGATAGGATGGGAATTCTGAACAAAGGTCAGCATACAACGCCTTGTATGCCAGAGAGCTGGTGGACTCTTTTGCGAAAAAGCTGCAAGATCAAAACGAACCTCTGGTGTGAAAAAAGGTCCACGGAGGTTGATCTGGAAACTTGGAAAAATCGGACACAACTCCTAGGTCTAGACCTGCATTCCGCGCGTGAGGCTGCATACGAAGACCAAACGGCGGAATACAGTTAGGGTTGTTTTCAAATTTGCTTTGGAACTGAGGGTCAAAGACACAGTCATAGGCAGGGTTCTCCGGTTCCGAGAGCAGTCTGATATAATAGTTCAGAGACAGTTTCAGCCTGCGGTTGGACAGTGAGGGCTCACCTGCCTCTGCGTACAGGCTGTACACAGGGGGTGGTGAAATGCTCCAAGACAGAGACGAAGACCCTGATGGTGAACTGGGTCTAGGACTTTTAGATACGAGGCTCTAGCGGCGCCGTAAATGATGATGCTGCCGTAATCCAACTTGGATCGAACTAACGCCCTGTAAAGATGGAGAAGTGTGCGTTTGTCTGCACCCCAATCCGTATGAGCCACTACACGGAGGATATTCATGGCTTTGAGGCACGATGTTTTCAACTTATGAATATGGGCTTTAAAATTTAACTTTTGGTCAAAGGTAACACCCAAAAATTTGGCTTCTGTGACAGCAGGAATCTGAGCCTTATCTATGAAAATTTCTGGTGGTGGAAAAAGTTGTCTGAAATTGTGAAAGTGGATGCACTCTGTTTTAACGGATGAAAAAACTTGAACCCATTTTCGACTGCCCACTGTTGGATTTTATAAACACACAACTGGAGTTGGCGCTGTACACCAGCAAATGATTTCCCAGATGCCATAAAGGGCGAAATCGTCAACAAAAAGAGAGCAATCTGAACCTTGGTTGACAAAATTGACAATTTCGTTTATTTTTATACTAAACAGGGCTGGAGAAAGGATACTGCCTTGTGGAACACCCATTTCCTGCTTATGAATTTCTGATAAATGTTGTCCCACACGGACCTGGAAGGATCTGTCTGCCAAAAACTGCTGTATATGAACACTGGGAGATTGCCACGGAAACCCATCCGATGGAGGTCTGACAGGATTCCATACTTCCACGTCGTGTCATAGGCCTTCTCTATGTCGAAAAAAATGGCAACAACATGCTTTTTCTCTAAAAATGAGTTTCGAATGGTGGTTTCCAATCTGATTAAATGGGTCCATGGTAGAGTGATGCTTTCTAAAACCACACTGTTCCATGGCTAAAAGCCCATCAGTTTCCAATTTCCACATGAGCCTACCATTTACCATTTTTTCCATCACCTTACAAACACAGCTCGTTAAGGCTATTGGACGATAGTTGGTTGGGTTTGAATGATCCTTCCCTGGCTTCGGAATGGGAACAATTACGGCCCTTTTCCATGAAGCTGGGAAAGACCCAGACGTCCAGACATGGTTATAAATTTGAAGCAGAATGTTAAGACCTGAGTCAGGAAGGTGTTTTAAGAGTGATAATGTATTTCATCAAGACCAGGAGCGGAATCGTGACACGCCTGCAAGGCAGACTTCAGTTCATTTAGATTAAAGGGCAAGTTGTAGTCTTCTTGATTGGGTGAGGTAAAGTCGAGCTTCTTTTTTTCTGCTTGCGTTTTGATCTTTAAAAAGGCGGCAGATTTTTGACTAGAGGAGGAGTTGGTTTCTATGGTGGAAGCTAGCAAGTTAGCCACACAGCTTGTTTGTCAGTGATGAGTGTATCATCAAGTTTTAAATGGTGGACTGAAGGGCAGCTGTTCTTGCCCCTAATTTTTTTTTACAACTCTCCAGATTTTTTTCTTGGAAATGTTTGATGTAGCGAAGAGCAGAAATTTCTCCAAGATACTCGTCTACTTCCTTTACAAACAAACCTCGCCTTTGCTTTTTTCCTCCGATAAGACTGAACATTCGGGGCCACAGGATGCTGAAAAACTAAAAACGTTGGCCCTCTTGCGAACATTGCAAGCATTCTTACAATCCTGGTTGTACCATGGCGTACCAGGTAGTTGTGCACCTGGTTTTGTGAGTGGGATGGTATCTCTCGCACATGATAACAAAATATTTGTAAAGGACTCCGCTGGGTCTTCTGATCGGAAAAATGATTTCAGCATCTAGCTTATCAGTTACGGCTGAATGAAAGAAATCCCAATTAGCCCTTTTAAAGCAAAAATACTGAGGAAAGGAAACAGGTTCCTTCAAAATGGAGAAAGTATTACAGGGAAATGGTCGCGCTCCCGTGCAGATCATCGTGAACTGACCAATCATAGTCTAGAACTAATGAAGGATCGCACACTGACAAATCCAAACACGAAAGGGTACCATTTGAAGAGTGCATGTATGTTGGTGATTTGTCATTCAGACAACACAAGTCCAGTTCATTAAAGACCTCTTCCCAGCATGAGACCCCGAGGTGAGGAATGTGAGCTACCCCAAGGGGGGAATGCCCGTTGAAGTCTCCCAAAATGAAAAAAAAAAAAAGACGCGGAAGCTGATCTATTAGATCAATGACTTGTTGCTTGGATATTGTACCAGAAGGAGGACAATAAATTGAACAGACAGTTATTGTTTTACTGAAAGTAATCCTGGCCGCAACAGCTTGTAATGGGGTATTCAAGTTAACTTGGCTGAATAATAGAGATCGGTGAATAAGAAGGGAAACACCCCCAGTGACACCATGGCCAGTATCTGTAGGTAAAGCAGGAAAACCTACTGAACTAAAGCCCGCCAATGAAAAATCTTTTCCTGGTCTCAACAAATGTTTCCTGCAGCGCAACAACACTAGGTTTGAGGCCAGAACACAACCGCTGGAGTTCCTCATATTGGGCATTAATGCCTCTTATATTCCACTGAATAAGGGCCATGACAATAAAAAAGAAAAAAAAAAAAAATTACTCCATCTCATTGTCCTCATCACCTCGATCTCCAAAGGAGAAAAAAGCGATTGGAAGAAGGCGATGGAGATACCACCTTCCTGGCTGACAAAGGACGGTACTTATTTCCACCCCCAGATGGACGAGGTGGAAGAGGAGGCTTCATCAGAGGTCGACTTTTGGAGTGTTCCCCAGACAAAGAGGCTACCTGTGCAGCCTCCCCCAGAGGATCTGGGGTTGGAGGAAGGGGGCTCAGACCCTCGAGGAGTCCGGGGGGAGGTGGATATTGAGCCTCCACCCAAGGCACTTTGCATTTTGTTTTCTTTTTTCACTTTCTTTCTGTGCACGCCGAGGCTCCTGTTTGCGTCTGTCGATCATGATGCTGAGAGCCAGCCTGAAGTTGAACAGTCTCAGTCTGAACACCAACACTGACCATGCTCCCCTTGGCGACATCAGCATATGACTTGCTGAGGGAGGACTGTCTCTTCTCCACAAGTTTTCGTGCCTCAAAGAACGAGATTCGATTCTCAGTGCGTACCTTCTGGATCTCCGACTCGGTGCGCCAAACTGGACAGTCCTCCTTCGAGAAGGCAGGATGGTTGCCTTTACAGTTGATGCAACAGGGCGGACAATCACACGGACCTTCATGCATCGGTTCTGAGCACTTGCCACATGCCTCCTGTTCTGTACACCGGTCCTTAATGTGTCCATACTTCTGACATTTGAAGCATCGCAAAGGTGAAGGAATGTACGTGGCGACGGGAACCCTCAAATATCCGACCTTCACAAACACAGGGAGAGTTGGCGTGCAGAAAGTTAGGAAAAAAGTATCTGTTGGCACACGGTCTTGGTCTCTTCGTGCTAAAACCCGGTGGACGTGGGTCACACACACCCTGGGAAGCCAGTTCTGTCTTTATCTCTAACTCCGAAACACCTCTCAAATCACGGCACCTGATGACGCCCTTGCTGGAATTCAGTGTCTTGTGAGGTGTCACTCTGATTGGCCTGTCAATCAACGTCGTCGACTTGAGAAGCAACTCAGAATGCTTTTGCTTGCACATTCTATCAAAAAAGAACCGTTTCTCAGCCGTTTCATCGATTTGGGTACACCGGAGAGTCCTTCTACTCCTCTCGAAATTGCGAAAGGACTCAATCCATTCACCCCACAGAGTGGGCGAGCTTCGTCCACGCCTTCCATCACCAACCAACAAGGCCAAAATCCTGATACTGTCCTTATCTCTTCATCCGAGTCCGAGTCCGAGTGATTCTGAGGAACGATTTCTTTTTCTTTTTTGTTGGGAGTGAGCCATAGTTTGAGTTTTTAAAAGTTCATCCCTGCCTACCCACCCACCATGGAGTCCAACAAGGGGCCAGGATCAAGGGGAAAACCAACTCTTGACCCCTTCCAGGTTTCAGCAGGGATATACACCAGATAGAAAGTAACTAACCTATTCCACCAAGATCATGACACACCGCCGGGGACAGACGGTGAACACTTACAAGGTTTCCAAGGCCAGCCAAGAACTACCCAGTTTGACCCAACCTCACGTAGAGGCAGCCGATTGACATACACGGGCCAATGCATGCCACCTGTCTTAGAGGAGGTCCGAGCCAAAGTGATGTGTTGAGAGCAGCAGGCTCTCTCAATCACCAGGATCTCATTCCCCCCCACTTACAGGATGCACCGCACGGCAAACACGGTGGGTCTGAAGAAGACCGCAGAGAAAAGGA
>JADBJO010003455.1:225000-227500 GCA_016801955.1 Conus betulinus | reverse complement strand
TGCGACGCCAGCGCGCGCGTGCGCATGTGTGTTTGTGTATACATGCGTGTATGCACATGCAAATGTCTAGAAAAGTTCATGATTATAATGCTCCTTGAGTTCGTGTGTCTCTGCATAAGCGAGATGCCTCTCTCTCCCTCCCCCTTTGTGTGTGTGTGTGTGTGTGTGTGTGTGTGTGTGTGTGTGTGTGTGTGTGTGTGTGTGTGTGCGTGCGTGCGTGTGTGTGTGTGTGTGTGTGTGTGTGTGTGTGTGTGTGTGTGTGTGTGTGTGTGTGTGTGTGTGTGTGTGTGTGAGTGTTGAGAGAGAGAGAGAGAGAGAGAGGAGAGAGAGAGAGAGAGAGAGAGACAGAGAGAGAGAGAGTGGAACAGACATACAGAGACGAAAATGACCACTCCAACCGTTTCTACCACTACATCTCCATCTATACCCACACCATTTGGTTCGACAACAAAAGCCGTATATTTAACCATTTCTGGTCCAGCAGTAAAGGTTCAAGAGTAGATATAACAACAATATATACCAAGCTACATTTTCAAGGAACATTTCCCCAAATTTACACATGGCAAAAGGGAGCAGAACTGTGTATTCCCTACCCGTGCTTCACTGCAACCAGGGGGCCCTCTTCATGCTACCTGTGTCACGTACGAACAGGGCCGGTCTTTGGCCTTGAACACAAGGTCAAGTGTGGGTCACAGTCATCTCTGACCTCAATCAAAGTCACGTTGACCCGATTTCTGAATCCCCGTTCACCCTACACTTCGGTTTGGGTTTCTTGACCTTTGGGTCGCTGTGGCTCTGTTGGGGTCACGACCTGTGACCTCCATCTGGTTCGTCACAACCTGTCCCTTGTGGGTCACCATGACCGTTGACCTCCGTCGGTCATTTTATTGCACACGCGTTGGTTGGAGACATGCATGTAAGAGAGACGTAACTAGGAGATTCGAGGCATATTGGTAGGAATCACCGCTAAGAAGAGATGCATGTAGGAGATTCATGGCTAGGAGACATATTTATCGTAGACATTATAGAAGACATGAAGACAGTAAACCATACTCAGAGGAGATCTTTGTATAGAAGATCTATGGATGGGAGACTCAAATGGAGGAGACATATATACATCGCAGACCCACAGATAGAGGACATGTAGGTTACAAAATCATACTGGCGTTAGATTTTAGACAGACGGTATACAGATCGTTTTATTATTGGCAAGAGATACGCTGATAAAGAGATACATAGATAGAAGACATTTCATAGGAAACACATGGGCAGGAGACAGGATAGGTACCATGACACGCCGGCACAGATCCTCACAGAAACATACAGCTTCAGGTAAATTAAAAAGTGTTACAAACGTGCAAGGATCCGTGGTGAAGACCCTGCAGTGTGGTTCGAGTCTACCGGCAAAAGATGAAAAATCACATGCACAAGGGGGGGGGGGGGGGGGGGGGGGGGGGCAGGGGTTGGAAAGGGGGGGGGGGGAATCAAGCCCCCTATTATAGTATCAACAGAAAGTCATTGCACCATCACAAAAAAGACAGACAAAAGAAAAAGATTATGCGGGTGAGAATATAAAGAGGAATGTCTGACAACACGTTGACCTGCATTAACTCCTGCCACAGTTAAAGGGAGTGATATGCAGGACGACAACGAACCAAGGTGATAAAAACACAACTTCTTTTTCTTCACAAATGTGTATTCACCCCCACTCCCCCCCTCCCCCCCCTTCCCCCCCAAAAAAAAAAAAAAAAAAAAAAAAATGACTCCGCTCAAACACAAACCAAAACAAGCGAGCAAAGAACGAAAAAAAATCTGAAATAGAATAAATTAAAAAGAAAAAAAAAAACTCATACCCATTTAAAAAAATTCCGAAGTTCCGTTGCAACCAGTCCCAGCCGCTTAAGCCTCAATTTATAGATGGAATAAAATATGTCGTATTTCTTCGCAATAACAGTTTGGTAAATACCGTTTTCTTTGTCATGCTTTATTTTGGACACTCGGTCATAAAACGATATTCATTAACAATGATATCTATGCTGTAATCTCTATGCGACACACACACACACACACACACACACACACACACACACACACACACACACACACACACACACACACACACATGCGCGCGCCTTGCAAGCGATATGTAAACATGTTAAGCGCTCTTAAAACAAGCCACCTCATAAAAAGCGAGATCAAAAGTTTAGAAAAGAAAAGCGGCATAACATACAGCAATAGTGCATTGTATCTGTGACATGAATTTTACAAAACAAAAAAAAAACCGGGCACAACTTGCAGCAGTAGTAACATTCCAACTATAACATGAAAAAAAAAGAAAGCGGCATTATAAAAAAAAAAAAAAACAGTGGTTATTTTCTACAATGCCCGGGGAGCAGCAGAAGAAATCACATGAAAACTCCTAATGCTGATAAGAAGAAAAATGCATAGTAAGAGTAAGATGTTTCAATATAAAACCTAATGTACTGAACAGTGACGGTGT
>JADBJO010003455.1:212500-222500 GCA_016801955.1 Conus betulinus | reverse complement strand
CGACCCCAACTCGCCGACACTACTCCTGAAAGTCCAAGAGGTGCAGACGCCGGATCGCCTTGAACTGGTCGGGGATCTCCATAAGCGCGCTCATGGCGAAGGCCGCCTGCGGGTTGCGGGCCTCGCGGGTGATGTCGCTGTAGTTGACGAACTGGAAGTTGTCGTAGCGGCGGGCCGGCAGCTTGTCGTCGAAGTCGTGCATGGTGTCCCAGGGCCGTCGCCCACGCCGACCATGATGATGGACAGGGGGTAGTTGCTGGCCTCCACGATGGCGTTGACCGTGTCCCGCTCCGCCGTCACCTGGCCGTCGGCCACGATCACCAGGATGTGGTACTGGAGGAGGGAGAGAGTAGGGGAGGGGAGGGAGTGGGTGGATGAAAGGGAATTGTTTAGAGTCCAGCGAACCGGGGAAAACCATGAAAATCAAGGTTAAACTTTAAGTTTGTGCGCATTTACAACAAAATGTTAACACACAGGTTAAAACTTTTAACTTTGTGTAATTTACAAAAAAAAAGTTTTACACTAAATATAGATGTGGCATAGAGGCTTTATGTTGCTCATGGGTCAGCTCAAGGCAAAGGCTGTCTTAATTAATCGTAGTAGAAGCAGCTTTAGCAGCAGAAGTGATATTAGTAGTAGTAACAGCAACAGCAGCAGTAGCAGCAGCAGCAACAGCAATAGAAACAGCAACAGTAGAAAAAGAAACCTCAGCATTATGAGTCGAAGCAGCAGTAGAAGTAGCAGCAGCAGGAATAGTAGCCTAGTGTCAGCAACAGCTTTCCTCTTCTATTTTAAAGAAAAAATCTATTTCTTTCTACTTTCCTCGGTTAGTACTCCGAGGATCATGCAACAGTTTTTAAATCCCATCATGAAGGCACCTACATTCCGACTTCGGAGTTGACGTGTAAACTCGACAACAGTATGTGTACGTTTTATTTTCATGTCGTCCACCCCACCGGCACACAATGGCCAACTTCTCTGAAAGGAGGAATGGGATCTAAACACGTGTGTAAGGTTTTTTTTTTAATGTAAGCGTTCCCGCACGAGGCCTCGGTTTACAACTGTCTCAGCCACAGAACTAGGAGGGGGTGGGAGTCTTGTATCACTTCAGAAGAGAACATGTCCTCTACCCTGGCAATATCGAGAGGGAATCGAACCCAAGAACCTTGGAACAAGGGTGTGACGGCCTTTCTCACTCGGCCAGCCGGGCCCGATGCAGGATAATGATAACTCAGTCCCAGGCATCTTGAATCCCAGCAGCTCTAAAACACCAGGTGATTTCACAGTCACTCTCCTGGAATGCCTGTAACGTCGGCAGTCCCGAAATAATTCTCTCCCTGGTTTGTTCAGGAAATCAAAGTTCTCGTATCTTTTAGAAGTCTGCACGCAGTTTCTCTTCTTTCCTTGGTAAGGGAAAGCATTATCACAGAATCTCTCTGCATCCTTCCTTTGCGTCGATGGCATGAAGGTGAGAAACGAGCACCGAGTCTCGGTGGCCTATCATTTTTACGCTGGAGGTAAAAGGGAGAACAGACATACTGAATTTTTCTTTTTTAAGTCAAGCGGCTTTTTTTTTATTGTGTTGTTGTGATGCCGTTGTCACATCCCAATCGACCACACAGGGCCTCCTTAGGCGGAAAAAATAATTGCATTTCGAAAAGGGTACAGAGCTAAAAGACAGAAAAAATGTTTTTCACAAACAAGTAAATAAATAAATAAACACGTAATGACACGTACCTAAAATATTGAATACTTAAGGCGAATAAGAATAGATTGCGTGCCGAAAGCACCAGCCTTTGCCCTAATCTTTCCTTGCTAAGACCATGTTAAAAATGATAAGAAAAAAATACATGTGACAAAAAATAAAAATAGTACAAGTAAATACACACAGAAGAATGGGCAAGTAATGTAAGCTCTGGAGAGTGTGCACACTTTTCACTACCTATTTGCCAGAACGAAAAAAAAAAAAAAGTTGGCATCATCAACCGCGAATAGAAAAAAAGAAAGAGTGAAAGAGTTTCCAGAACAATGACAGGAGAATGTGCACAAAGGCAAAAAAAAAAAGGCAAAAAAAAAAAAAAAAAAAAAAAGAAAAAAGTAGAAGATGACAGTTGACTTAAAAAGATGCCTTTTCTTCCTTTTTTATTTTTAGGCGGTCAGTCGCAAATACGGGGGAAGTTACTTGCACAGAACTCCCAAAAGACAGGAGATTTATCTATACTGAAACATCCCACGGCACACCACGAGGACCAGACACACCAAAACATTTCACACGACGCTAACCGACCTGCATGCTTCTCCTTCCTGCAGATTTCATGTTGCAGAAACCCAAAGATTCAGTATGACGTGACGCGACCTACCGACTTGTTCTTCTTGACGATGTCGATGGCCTGGTTAATGAGCGGGGCGAAGTTGGTGGGGCCCCCCAGCCTCACTCGGGGCGTCATGTCATTGTAGATGCGCAGCACGTCCTGGAATCCCTGACAGGGCCCCTGGAGACCACGGTAAATGCTTTTTTAAAGTACATGATGTTTCGGTCATCGTCGACAATTCTGCAATGAATGACTGGGCCCCTGATGTGCACACATACTGGATAAAGTTCTTCGATCAAACGTGGAGTTAACAATTCATCATGGAGAGTTCGTCATTGAATGCTTGAAAAGGGCTCTGATAGGTTCAGTCATAATACCTGGTAAAGTTTTTTGTTTTTTTTTTTTTTTAAACGCACATGGAGTTTTAAATTCGACAGTGAAAGCACATATTGAAATCCCTGACTAGGCCTCGGAATGACACTGAGAATGCTTGGAAAAGTTCTTTTTTTTTCTTAATTTTATTGCTTGACTGTTTGGTTAAAGTTTTCAATCATACTTTCTTTTATTGTTAATTTACTGCTTGCACTACCGATTATATCTCTGACAGGGCATTTTAGGAACACTGGAACTGACTGGTCATCTTTTTAAGTATCCGTGGAGGGAATTTTCTTGTTGCTGTTTCCTGACGGGGGGGTGGGAGTGGGGGGGGGGGGGGGTCGGAGGTATCATTTGTTACTGCACTACTCCCCTACAAGTCCCCATCCATCGAGGAGCACAGCGGCCACAAAGCAAATAATTTATATGCCGCTATCCAATATCCACTGTCTTAAACGGGGTATAATATGTAAATGGAACCAAATTGGAATGATATAAATAAGTTGATAATGTACAATAAGTAACCCCCTGTTAAGAAACCTTCTCTCTCTCTCTCTCTCTCTCTCTCTCTCTCTCTCTCTCTCTCTCACACACATATAAGTAAGCACACACACACACACACACACACACACACACACACACACACACACACACACACACACACACACACACACACTACCGGCCTGTGCAAATTCCAGCGGAAATTGAGAAACTGACAGCTTGATTACAACAGAGCATTTCCAAAACGGCAATTAAATTGTTCTACGAATTAATGTTCCAAAACAAATAAGTTTTCAGATGAGTTTTAGATAATGCTTGTTTACAATAGCATTTCAAGAATATGTAATAATTGTACTCAATGTACTGTGCACCACAGACAAAAACTGTTATAGTTGCGCTGTTTGGACAATTTGTGTATCAATGTATTCAAGCTAACGTGATGTTTTGTGAAGTTTTTTTTTCTTATCACAACTGGAAGCATGCCCTTAAGTCTCTTACTAGACTTCTTGAGAAAATAATGAAAACGAGAATGACTGCTTTGGTCGTTACAAGCATTATTTGTTTGCTGAGAAGAACAGAAAGGGATTCGGGGGGGGGGGGGGGATGATGATACAGGGTTTTATATCTCATCAGACACAGAACATAAGACATTAAATGAGCACAGTTATTCTTTAACAGTATAACTGAATTTTCGGTTGATAATGGCAAGAGACAGAGAAAGATTCAGGTGGTTTATTCACTTAACGCTGACAGAGAGAGAGAGAGAGAGAGAGAGAGAGAGAGAGACAGACAGACAGACAGACAGACAGACAGACAGACAGACAGACAGACAGAGACAGAGAGGGAGAGAGAGACAAAAACAAACAAGTAGTGGAGGAAACATGTTCAGGCTAACAATACCTCTGTCATCAACAACAATGACTTAGCAAAGATTAATAACGAAAAGAAAAAAGGGAGGGGCCTCGAGAGACAGAAACCAGGAATTAAAACAAGAGCCTTACAATACAAATATAAAATCCTTCAATCGCAGCATGTGGACACCAAGCCAAGCCAGTACCGAAAAGTAAATAAGAAATTACTCGATAGCTTATATTTCTGTAGAGATGAAATACGCACACACACACTACTGCGTTAACCTCGGCTATTTCTAATTTAAGCTTACACTGTTATGTTTCCGTATATAAAAAGAACATTAAATGCCAGATACATAAATGTCTTACATGGCTGAAATTAATCAAAGCGCATGACAATGCAAGTAATAGCATTAAAGTAATAAGGCTAATCAACGTCAATATAAGTTTTTAAAAAGCGCCACTTTTTTTTTTTTATCTTGTGTATTCTTATCAATTTTTGACGGGGAGCGGAAGGGATGTGGTTGGATGAATGAATTGTGTATGCGGTTAACTTTGAGCAGTTGTGCATTTATTGTTTGGTTCGAGACCCCTCTGTACGAGTAACATGTATGACCCGCGATTAGACTTGAAATGAGAAGTCGGAATTCTCAAATTCAAAATCACAAAAAATATTACCTCTGACCTCTTCGCATAAAAAAACAACAGAAAAAAATAACAGAATACTAGTCGCAAATATCTTTCCGGAATAATTATTTGAATTTTTTCTTGTCGCGCGCCCCCAAAAAGTGACAATAAATCAGGAGAAGGAACTTCAAAATTCCGACAGTAGTCAGCAACCAACAGCAAACAATGAGGAAATGCACCAGGCGAATTTTCAATTCGAGTTCACTAGTCATCAATCCTACAGAACACTTCTGCCTTACGATTCATTGGTCATGGGCCACATATGCTTGTCAACTTTTCCAAACTAGAGAAACACTTCCCACTTCTCCCAACTCATAAAGGCCTTGAAAATACAAAAACCGTGTTCCAAGACCCCCGCTAGCTTCTTCAAAGACGCTACGAACCCAGCCCTGTTACCCTCAATCTCTGACCTCAGAACCCCTTCTGCGACACTGCCCACTCCATAACGGTTCACGACAGACGTTGTGACCATAATTATCCCGTCACACTGAAGATCAAGCTCCACGGACACCTGTCTCGCATCTGGTGTTTCAAAACGGAGGCAATGTTTGTCTCGGAAAGAGGTCACTTCCGTGAAGAACGATAACGGTTTCCCCACCACGAATGCCAAAGTACGGTAAATGTCTGGATGAGTGTGTTCGTCACAAAAGTGACGGTTTTGGGATGCCAACGTCCTCACTGTTTTGGAAAGCCGATTCTTGGCAGCTAGAGGTACTTTAAAAGACCACTGTGTCCATGCGGGCGGTCGGCGTCTCCGTAGAGTGAACAACGACAAACCACACTATGACGATGACGGCGAAGGTAACAAAAAAAGAGGAAGGAAAAAAAATGAAGAAGAAAATGAAGCAGAATACGAAGACTAACGTTTAGCAGATGAAGACGTCAAAGACTGCAATAATAAGTTAATACCAAACAGAATATCTTTAGTCACAAATCAAATAAGCGACTCAAACTAAAACCTATATAAACTGAAGTAAAATATGTATCCCTCAGTGCAGCCATTTCAGTAAGTCAGTCAGTGGGTGGGGATTAATGTCCTGTTGGCCTTGAGGCCCTTAAGGACAGGGTACACTTGCAGACATATTCTACATATTCTGCAGCACGTGTTGTCGCTGGCAATAGTGGGCGACTTCGTCCTACGTCTCTCTCCGAGCTCTGGTTCCTTTTGAACTTCAGTTCAAAGTCGGCTGTTGGTCGGCCGATGAGGGACATCGGTGTGTTTCGCTTCTTTTCCCCAACCAAAAGGCTGTCTTCAGGACCACCAGGCGCTCTTCTTCGTGCTCGGGCGGGCGGCGACAGTCCTGTGCCGCGTGAGGTCGCCTCAAAGAGGGAGCAGGACGAAAGTCGCTGGAGCGCTGCATGAAGCCCTAAAATTCGGTGGGCCACGCAGACTACTGCTGAGAGGGCAATTTTTCAGCGTAACCCCATAGGGAGTGCCCCCATGCCTGCCTGCCTGGCTCAGAGCACGGTATCCCGGGCTATGGTAATCGCAGTCAGGCAGCGCTCCATCGCCGATCGCCCCACATCTCCAGGAGCCGTCCCCCGGCGACGCAGGCTAGACCCCCCCCCCCCCCCCCCCCCCGTCACCCATATGGCTGGAAGGATCGCTGCGCCACCTGACACTGACCTCTCACATCGGTGTCCTTCAAAGGAGATCTGCCAGCTCTCCCTTGGCGTTCGTTGCTATGCCGCACTCACAGCACACAGCCATATCATGGGGACTGTTGTTTGACAGATGCTGTGGCAACCTCCTAGGGGAGTCTCCGCTACTGAGCCACCATTTTGTGGGGACTTCGTAGATGGTGTCCTGCGCATGATGAATCGGAATGAACATAAGTGAACACCACGAAGTGACTCAGCAGCAGCGCTGTGTCCTCCTCTGATAGGTTGCCTCAAGGCAGTCAGTCTGACTATCTGCTCCCTGGGAGCCGTCGGCGCTGGGCCTGCGACAGAGTTAACCTGGGTGTGGCCGCGCATGGAGGAGCAGGAACGTGTGGAGTGGGAGCAATGCCACTAAGGCATCTTTCTCTGTCTCTCTCTCTGTCTCTGTCTTTCTCTCTCTCTCTCTCTCTCTCTCTCTCTCTCTCTCTCTCTCTCTCTATCTATCTATCTATCTATCTATCTATCTATGTACAGATGCAAAAGCAAATTCATAACAATGTACATGCAAGAAAAGCGAAGCAAAAATATGCAAGCGAAACAAGACTTGAATAAATGAGAAAAGCAAAGTAAAAACACATACGTAAACCAATCATAGGACAGTTTTTTTAAAAGGCAGCTAGAAAACTATGCAAATAATACACTACAAGAAAGCACCTTCCTGGATAAACAAGTGAAAAAAAAACAACATAATATTGGATGAAGCTCACCCTCTGGGCGTGTCAGCTCACTGATGCTGATTTTTCCGATATGCTACAAGGGGTGTACAACTAGGACAGAACTGAAAAGGGAACAGAAGATTTTTACAGACAGAATGATGAGGAATCTAAAACATGCGTGGACAGCGTCCCAAGCAAGCCACTGAAGTGTCCCTCTCACACAACAAAGAGAATTACAGCTTGGGCGCCAGGTACCATGGAGTTGAGCGAAAAGACGGAGTGGTCACGGGTGAATGTGTCGCCGAACCCGTAGGCCGGGATGGCGCCGTCGTCATCAAACGGTTCCAGGGTTTCTCCCAGAATGCAAATCACCTGAAAAAAGAGATTCACATCTCGTCCGGTTGACTGGTTTGATGGCGTTGTTTTTCGTTGTTGTTTTTTTTTTAATTCTTTCTTTCTTTAGTTGTTTCCTTATAACATTTCAAATCGTCAAAAACATCGTATAATGGTCGCTATGTCAATGTATTGCACGCTAATTTGGTTGCTAATTTGGGGGTGTTTTGTGAGATGGGGTGTCTTAAAATTGATAGAAAATTGCTGAAAAACATTCGGACTACGGTTAGATTCACGAGGAAGCAGATACATTCTTGACCTATGTCTAATAAAGCTGATGCATCCCTTTACGAAGATATTTCATGTTTTACAGGTCTGAATCCAGACGGAGACAAATATAAAGAAATTAACTCACTTCAAAGCGTGATTCAAGCTGTGAAGAGCAAGATATTTGCCATGTCTTTAGATTGTGGCCGTAACAAACAACAAAATATTCGTAGACCAATCTGGCGAGCATACATTTCGTCAAAAATAACGTAACTAGTCTGCTATGAAATTCACTGAGAGAAAAAAAAAGAAAACGCCTTGCCTTTTTGAAAGACAGAAGATGAGTGCCAAATGGTGCAAGACAAGAGCTAATTTACCGGCTGGAAGAGGGTTGCTCTCTTCACAAGGAAGACGACTGGTTTACCTGTCTGATAATACATGAGTGCTGAAAGGAGCCAGGAAACCACTGATTTACCTGCTTGGTAAGGACCAAGGTCCAAAAAATGAAGAGGATTACTTAACTCTCTTGTAAGTAGTGAGTGCGAAAATAAGTACAGTAAAACTTCTGCCTTACGTGCTGTTTGGGAATTATGCGCTCTCCATGCTTTACCTGTTGGTAAGGGTTGAGCTCATCGGGCGAGATGTGGTGGAGACATTTTCCGCCAAAAGTCTTCTTGCCCTGCATGTAGTTGCTGCCTGTGTAGTCAATGCCTGCAGCAAACACACAGAACACAGTAAAAATCCGTGAAAACATTACCACACTATCCTGATTAATAACTGGCTATCCACTCTGCAGTATCATTTGCCTGTATGGATTTTGTATGACCTTTTTTCCATTGTTGTGTTCTCAATCACGCTTTCTTGCTAGTCTGAAGGTAAGACGAAAAACAAATCAAGCAGAATTGCTGTCATCCGCAGCAGAGATTTGTTCGTTTGACATGCCTAGAGTGTCGACAATTTACCTTGTATGCTATGAATTCCTGTACATGATTCCTGTACATACAAGTTTTCCACGACATAACTTTCTTTTTTCAACGTAGGTGCAATCCTGAAAAGGCCTTGTGTGATCGATACTGTGGTGGATAATGTTTTAATCTCCACAGATTTTTCTCTGTGAAATTTAGACCGCCGGAAAGAGCACGTATGTATAGTGCGACGTCATTGTTATTTTTCTCTGTTGTTGTTGCTATTCTCGATACTGTTGTTGTTGTTGTTGTTGTTGTTGTTGTTGTTGTTGTTGATCTTGTTACCATTGTCCATTTACATGCGCTAAATTCAAGCAGCACACAGAACCTTGGATAACCTTCTGTGAAAGACCAGCGTTCGCGCATGCAAGACTGTTTATGGACGCTGCCATTTCCCCCTTTCAAGACCAGAGAGTGGACGGGTGCTGCAGTGGATTGAGCACTCACTTAGAGTGGTACACCTGCTTAGCAGAAACTATTGTCTTCATCAAGAAACACACAACACTGTTACTAGGCAGCTGTGTCCATTGCACTTTGTCACTTGTACTGCCGTGTTGTCGCAGTACATTAGTCTAGGCACAATCAGAGAAGTGGAAACATGAAAACACACCAGATATTAGTACAGAAATGAGATCTCTGACTTTCTGAAGAAAAAAAAGTACACGGTGAATGGAATGGGGAGCAAGATAATAACACGGGAGTAGCGATAAATCAACCGACTATTTTACTCTGGGTCTCACCCAGAAGAAGAAGAAGAAGAAGAAGAAGAAGAAGAAGAAGAAGAAGAAGAAGAAGGAGGAGGAGGAGGAGTAGAGGAAGAAAAAGAAGGAGAAGAAGAAAGAAGACGAAGAGAAGGAGAAAAAGGAGGGGGAGGAGGAGGAGGAGGAGGAAGAAGAAGAAGAAGAAGAAGAAGAAGAAAGAGAAGAAAAATCCTCATCAAGCGAATTGGGAACTCACATACGTTGAACCAACTCTTCAAATTTTGAGCAACTCGCCCACATGTAAGGAACATTGTGCAAAGTGTAAGAATTCGCCCGCAGACGAAGGAACTGAAAAAAGGGATGTTTACAAAGGGAAGGAAATTCAAACAACAAAAAATTAAGAACATACCAAAGATGATGAACATACCAAAGATGATGAACTGACCAAAGATGAGTGGACTCACCAAAGATGAGTGGACTCACCAAAGATGAGTGGACTCACCAAAGATGAATGAACTCACCAAAGATGAGTGAACTCACCACAGATGAGTGGACTCACTAAAGATGTGTGAACTCATCAAAGATAAGTGGACTCACACAAAGATGAGTGGACTCACCAAAGATGAGTGGACTCACCAAAGAGGAGTGAAGTCACCAAAGAAGAGTGAACTCGCAAAGGTGAGTGAACCT
>JADBJO010003455.1:185000-187500 GCA_016801955.1 Conus betulinus | reverse complement strand
TGTTTTTGTTTTTTTTTTTTTTTTTGGTTCCTACAGATCGTCACCAGAAGATTTCTTACTGCACGTGAGCATCGATGGAATCTTGACCTACTACTTTCCTTAATGAAGAAACTAGAAGTAACTGCAGCTCTCCACCTGGAAGAAGGCTTAACGTGCATCTCACGGTGGGAAGAAACCGTTGTCTCACACACTCAATGTTGAAACTCACGAATTTCGACTTATCTCCTTTCTGTCTGAAGACGGGGCGTTGGCACGTGATATATGTAAGCACGTGCAAACCGAGATTTCCCTGTTGCACTTGGCCTTGAGGTATGCAGTGCAATTGTGTGTTTACTGTCTCTGGCAGTGCAAATGGTCGGCTTTATGGCTCATCGTGCTACGATCAACTGGCAAACGCAACTCTGCGCGATTCCCGTCCCCCCCCCCCCCCCCCCTCCACTGACCCCCACCTCTCTCTCTCTCTCTCTCTCTCTCTCTCTGGCAACTGACTGTGCTGCAGCGAACTATGGATAAAGTTTTCTTGTCGGGGGAAATGGGCGTAAGAATGTTGGTGTTATTTTGTGTTACCTCGACGACATAACCTCTATACCGCTTATTCAGCTTTCCCGTATGCAGCCACACCCAGGCTCGTCCAGCAGTAGTCCCAGTGCCAGCAGTCCATCAGGAGCAATCACTATCAGGTCGTCGTGAAGCGACTCACCAGAGGAAAAACCTGCATTGTTGCTTAGTAACTTCACTGGTGTTCAGTGGGCATGTTACGATTCAGCGTGCTCAAGGTTCCACCTATTAAGCTGTCTGCATAGGAAAAACAAGGAGTTAGTCCTGGTGCTGGACTTTGTGTGCATCCCAGATGGATTGAGACATCTCTGTGTGTCCTTCCAACGAAAGCTACGAAAGAATGACTCCTCTCTCAAGATACCACCTAGTAAGCTGTCTGCTCAGGACAAAGTGAGTTAGTCCTGGAACTAGACTTTGTGACAGCATCCTGGGACATTTCTATTTCCTTCCAACGAGAGCGCCAATGAGTTAGCCAACACCAAGGTCCTGAAGTCACCACAGTGAAAAGATATGATGAGGAAATCGAAATCAGGATCATCATACCAATAGGTAGTGGAGGGACACAGCTGTTGAGTCGTCGTCTTTTTATGATGATGAATGAGGAGGATGGGATGATGGACATGATGTTATGGCGTTCTGTCTAAGATTTAGGACGACAAGATAGGGCTGCACTCTGTGTCTTCTGTCATAACGTGTTCCGCTGTCAGTCACGCCCGAGAGATGCAACCTCCTGCGGTGTTCGTTAGGAAGATGCACACTCTCAGACACTCATCCATTGAGTATACGAAAGTCGGTGAGGTAGTTCCAGTCTTCGTATTTCAACCCACAGCATATTAACCAATACTGGGTAAGACACGACCGATTAGTCTCACAATGATATGAGGTCTTGCGTGACTGGAAACTGCCACCCCCCAAACGCAACCCGTGAGACCACCACTGAGCCACAGTGAAATCTGTCAGTCGATTGAACCGCTCTGTGAGCTGGAGCTTATTATGTCAATTCGGAAGCCCTGTCTCTAGTAGTCGACGTAGATGATTGAATTCATGCTTAAGGATCAGACTGCAATCTAAGGTCTCTTTTCTCTTCTCTCCTCCCACTATTCAGTTACCTGTCGTCGGTTGTTGTTGTTGTTGTTGTGTTGATGTTGTTGTTGCTGTTGTTGTTTTGAGCGGTTTGGATTTTTTCTTTCTTTTTCTCTTTTCGTTTGTTTGTTCGCTTGTTATTGTTTGTTTTTGTTCGGTCACACCTCTGGATTCCAGATCTCACTGTCAGCCTCCAATTTGTTTTGTCTGATGCCATGATTTCCTACATCGTAGTCTGGATGCCACCAACCGGCCGCCAAACTTTGCTTAGCGTCATCCTTGATGTGTTAGGCTGATCTAGCAGTGGATCCAGTCCCACAGCCAGTTGGTCCATACAGCAGTCATCAGTGGATCAATCCCTACAGTCAGATGGTCCATACAGCAGTCATCAGTGGATCCATCCCTACAGTCAGATGGTCCATACAGCAGTCATCAGTGGATCCAGCCCTACAGGCAGTTTGGTCCATATTGCAGTCATCAGTGGATCCAGTCCCACAGCCAGTTGGTCCGTACAGTAGTCACCAGTTGATCCAGTCCCACAGCCAGTTGGTCCATACAGCAGTCATCAGATCTCTACCATCCTTCGTTCCGTGAACATGTCCGAACCGACGATGGAATTTGTTTACAAAGTTATCGGGTACGTTTGTATTCTGAATTTGAGCTGAAATAAGAGTCGGGATGACGGTCACCGCGAGTTCAGATCCGGTGTGAACCATTGTCTTTGCTACATTGTGAATCGGCTCCTACCTGGTCAGGTTTGTACAGTACAACTTGGGCTTGAAAGAGGAAGACTATGATCACATAACTGAGCTCTGTTCACAACAAGGAGGCGTCTGTACGGGTGTTGTTGAAATGTCCT
>JADBJO010003455.1:160000-165000 GCA_016801955.1 Conus betulinus | reverse complement strand
AACTCGGGAAGTTCATTTGAGGGGGGAGGGGGGGGGGGGGGGGGGGATGATGATGGCTGAGCTGGTTAGAGCATCAAGCTTGAGTCAAGTGTAAGTTGAGTGACGCTGGAACTCCACTCTGAAACTGCCATTTTCGCTGCGGGTCTTAATGTGTTGTCGTTCTGGTGTTCACAAAGGAGTAAGGTAGATCCTACTCCCCTGCTCTCCAAGGACGGTTATTCCCATCTGCCATACCACCATATGTGGGTGTGTTGGTTAAATTTGAACGCAACCAAAACTGGACTCTTTTCTGCCATGACGTTTAGGAAAAGGATTTCACTACCAAATGATGCTTTAATTAACAAAGCTTATTTCCCCGTGTTACCTATCAACTATACTTTTTAATTCAAGGTAGGTCCTGAGCTGTATTTCTTGTCGTTAACAGTACTTACATAGCGCCTACCTCTGTTACAGACCAAACTCCAAGCGCTTTCAATCCACACTCTAGTTTACACGACGGGCGGCCTACTTAGGTAGAGCTGACCAAAGCGCTACGTCAATCGTTTCCCTTGTCGTTTTGGTCAAAAATCAGTCATCCAGTTTTTTTAATGCACTCTTTCATTCTTTCAGTGCATGCTGTGTGTATACGTGTCATCTATTCCAGCGGCCAAAACGGCCTTCTCTTCCAAAAGTTGATAATGGGATATTACGTCTGTGCAAAATGCTATGCGTGCACACGGAACCTCGGTTTATAGCCTCATTCGAAGGACCTTTTCGGAGGGGGAAATCCCCCTGTGCCATAACAGCCCAGAGAAGATTCGAACTCGCAACCTCAGGATAACCAGGTTCACGGGTCTGATATTCTGGTCCCATATAGGATGAGGTGAGTGACAAGCCAGGTTGTTTAGGTCGTGATTTTCTCTTTTTGAGCCCCAAAGAGCGCTCGTTAAGTGGACTGTCAAGACTTACGCGTTCTCGGGGATGCGGATGTCCCTGGTACCATGAAAACTTGTTCAGTTTAGTGTATTCACAAATAAATGGCCCTTTAGGTCGCTCAAATGGCAAGCACCACTTAGACATGTCGTTAAAATTATCATCAATATGAGGATATCAAAGGAAAGGAGAGGAGGAGGGGGGGGGGGTGGGTGGGTGGGGAACAGAGAGAGAGAGAGAGAGAGACAGAGAGAGAGACAGACACGCACAGAGAGAGAGAGAGAGAGAGAGAGAGAGAGAGAGAGAGAGAGAGAGAGAGAGAGAGCGCAGGTAGTTGAACGATGGTTGGTGGGAGTGCAAAGCGACTCATAGAACTCGATACGTTCTTCACTAGTTCTATACCCTTTACCTCCATACATCTGTTGGATATCCTCTATGCAGGCACCCTCTGTGTGTGTGTGTGTGTGTGTGTGTGTGTGTGTGTGCGTGCGTGCGTGCGTGCGTGCGTGCATGTGTGTGTGTGCATATATGTGTATTGGTATTATTATGTCCGTGAAATGAAAAGGAACATGGACATTTTTACGTTCACAATTCATTTTTCTCCGGCGGCCTGTAACAGTTCCCATTTATGCCAGTCTGATTTTAAGATAAACAGCAGATCTTTCTGAAAAACACGTCAGACAAGTCTTAAAAACTCAGCCTTTAAAGAATAATGAAACACTGGAACGCAAATCTAGTATAAGCTGAAAGTTAAACTCCCATAGCCCGATGGCATGCAGTCAGAAGTTCACAATTCCAGACATGGGAATATGGAAAAAAGAACTTAGCCATCTCCTTCCACCACTCCAAGATTCCCTGAACGAAATCAAGAAGCCATTTACTGCTGGGTAGGCAGACTGGGTAAAAACTTAACCCTGTAAGTGGATTTAAACTCACGGCTGTCAGTAGCATACTAGCAAAGTGCTCCGACCATCTTAAAGCAAACAGACAAAAAAAAAAAAGGTTCCAAAACACAAGGCTGTGCACGGTGAAAGTCTTTCACTAGTGGATCTTTACTGCAGCCTTTCATTGTGCAGATTCTAGACAGTCTGAACCTTCCAACCCCCAGGACAGGGAATTTTCAGCAGAGCAACCATCCCAAGTCAGGCGTGTCCATGGGAGAAAGGTAGTGGAAGGGCTTCCAGTAACAGACGTCAGCCATAACATAAGCCAGACATGTTGGAATGAAAGAAGCAGTTGAAGACAAGCTGGCGACATTCCTATTAAAACGGGGTGGGGTAACAAATGGCATTGTTGGCTTCATAATATATACCACGAAACTTAGGACAGGTGCATTGTGTGCCAACGAGAGCTGCAATTTGCTCTACATTCATATAGAGGAATTTGGATTTCAATTAAACATCTTCTCGGTTCAAGAAATCAATGGACAGGGGAATAAAACTTTGTTTAAATCTGACACTTCTGCATTTAACCGATCGATATCTTCGTCCTGACTGAAGAAGGTCATACTGATTTGCAAGGACGTGGGTCTGGTCACACGTAATCTTCTTCGCTTTACAACTAACACGGCACCTATATAGCTCACTCAGACTTTTTTGTCTCTCACCAACGATTTTTCCTCCCCCACGTTCACCACTTTCTCAAGCACATTTCTGCTCTTCACAGTCAACCCACCATACCAACACATAAATGAGAAAGTTAGAACAGATTCCAAGAAGCATGAATAAAATGTCCGAAGAATGTCAGTATTCACATGAAATGATCGCAGCTTGCGAAGACAAATATAATCTGGTTTGACATTTTTTGTGGGACATACTCAACATGGGATTTAAAATTCAGCTTATTATCTATAAAAGTTCCTAAATATTTGTATGATTCAACACGTTCTACTTCAGCACCTTTGATAAAAAGTGGTGGTACAGCTTTTGGATTCTTTCTAAAATCAATCAACATTCTTTCGTTTTTGTTACATTCAGATCAAGATAGTTATGCACCAGTCAACAAATCTTTGAACCTCCTTGAAGTAAAACAGAATCAGAGTTGGAAAGATCTACAAGTGCTGAGTCATCTGAATATTAATGTACAAAGTTGAATCACTTCCTGAACAATCATTTGTGTACAGAGTAAAAAGCACTGGTGATAAAACAGTACCCTGGGGTGCGCCAGTTGAAATGACTCTGGAAGACGAAACAACACTTTGATATCGAACAGACTGTGTCCTCTGTGTAAGAAAAATCAATTATCCAAAGAATGAGCTTGTTACCCACATTTATGTTAATGAGTTTCTTTGCCATCAGATGTGGTTGTATGGTGTTGAATGCTGATGAGAAATCAATAAAGAGAATGCGTACAAAGGAGGCAGGTTTTTCGAGGTGTGAAAAAGCATGATGGAGAAGTGTGAGTGTGGCATCATCTGTTGATCTGTTCTGTTGGTATGCGAACTGAAACGGGTCTTGGTACTAGTGTAGTATCTTTTAAAAACATAACTGAGGACAATTCTTTCAAGACATTTCATTGCAACAGATGTGAGGGCAAACTGGTCGGTAATCATTTAAACAGCTTGGGTTGCGTTTTTTGGGAACAGGACATACAGTGGCATTTTTCCATAAAAGGAATTATACATTCTCTAAGTGACCAGGTAAACAAAAACGACTGTAAACATAGGAGAGCTGAGAAGCACACACCTTCAACAATTTTTTCACAGATATTATCAGGGCCCATTGCCTTTCTCACATTTAAACGTTTGAAAAAAAACTGAACATCATTTTCCTCAATCACAACAGAATCACTTCCATCAACATCGTTTTTAACATTGCTTTGGAGTTCTTCCTTCACTTCCTTTAATTCTTTACTAAAATCTTTATCATCAAATCTACAGTAAAAATCGTTCAGCTTTTCTGCAAATTGCTTCTGTTCTTTTTTGCTGTTTTTTTGTTACTAATATTTTGGTTTGAATTTTCCTGAACCTGATAAAACCTTTATTCCTTTCCATGCATCTCGCATATTTCCATTCTGGAACATGTTTTCAACTTTTCTCTTGTAAGCTCTCTTTGATTCTTCAATCTCCGTTTGCAGTTTCTTTTGTACAACCTTACGATCGCTTTTATTGCCTGATTGAAAAGCTCTTTTTTTTCATTTAGAGTTATTTTCAGAGATTTTGTAACCCAAGGTTTGTTGTTGGGAAATATTTTGATAGTTTTAGTAGGTACAATCATGTGTTCACAGAAAGAAATGTAGCTGGAAATAACATCGGTGGCTTCGTTAATGTCAAAACTAGAATTCAAAAACAAAAATTCCAATCTGTACATTCAAAACAAGCCTGTAATTCATCAACACTTTCTTGTGTCCAACACTGCACTTGCTTTTTAGTGATAGGTTGTGTTTTCACTTTTGGTCTGTAAGCTGGCAAGAGATGAATGGCATTGTGATCAGACTGACCAACAGGGGGGAGCTGAACACACTTGTATGCAGAATATTACAGTAGCATAAATCAAGTATTTTATCCTTTCTTGTAAAACATGACACATACTGTTTAAAAGAAGGCAGGCTTGAATTGAGGTCACAGTCATTAAAATCTCCGAGGATAAAGCACGGTGTCGGGTGACATGGCCTGCAGAGCGTGAACAGAGTCCGTGATTTCTGCAGCTGCACGTACAGTATTTGCGGATGGTGGCACGTAAACAACAGTCATGAAGAGCTGTCCGAACTCACGTGGCAGGTATTTCGGTCGCAGTGACACTGCTAAAAGTTCCACGTCACGCGTACACACTTGACGACGCACTTTAACGTTCTCACTGTTACACCACTTCTCGCTCACGTACATACACACCCCTCCCCCCCTTGATTTCTCTGTCACGCCGTTTAAATGACGTACGCTTGCTTGCAGTTCATCAAAAATTATTGTTTTGTGAAACTGGTCTGATCGATCGGACGTTGGCTAAAACGATTGACGGGAGGGGGGTGTAAGTAAGTACCGTTATTCTTCAGTCTGTTTCTCACCCCCCCTCTCTGTCTCTCTTCCGCTGCTTGATTGCTGTCTTTCTTTCTGGTTGTCTTTACTTGATTGTTTCTTGAAACTTGCTGATAAA
>JADBJO010003455.1:137500-157500 GCA_016801955.1 Conus betulinus | reverse complement strand
CACAAATCACAGACAAGCTGTAATTCAAGGACGTGACAGATTTCAGTGTATAACGCCAGTTCGGATTTCGAACCATGTAATACTTTATTATCAACAACAGAAAGAAAATGGGAACACACTGTTGTAAATTGGGGAAATAAACTGATGGGGAGAAAAACTGGATGAAAAATCAAAACACAAAACACAACACACACACACACACACACACACACACACACACACACACACAAAAAACAACAGAAAGAGTAAAATCCAGAAATAAATCAAACGGAAGAAAAACAGAGGTGGGCTCAGGCATGGAGTACAGCAATTAGAATAAACACAAAGTGGTAGTGTTAAAAGCAACAACAATCAAAGAACCACCAATGAAAAGGGAATGAACGCATGATTTGCCGTATTGCAACCACACACAAAAAAAACACTCTTGTCTTCTGTTCTCGTAACAGGCCAAATCATACCGAGTCTGCATGTTCACTGATGATAGAGCACATCCCACACACACAACAACAGCAATGACAAAAAAAAGAAAAAAGCAGTCAGTGGAAGACTGTGTCTGGCTGCAAAAGCCAGTGAAGAAAAAGTGAAAAAAAAAAAAGATAAAGAAGGCAAAATATGATTTACATATTCCATTACCCACATAACAAGCTATTGAGAAAGCATGATCGTTCTGGCTGGATATTCACAGCAATTATTCACAGTTTAAGATATCACTGAAAGACATGGATATACTACAAGAAAAGTAGTAGCTTACTCTATGTAAAGCCTGCAACGAAAAAGTCAAACGATACATATCAAGAACACAAAAGATAAGGCAATTTTCAAACATATACTGTTAATATGGTTATAAAAAGAAAAGAAACGCAACTGGTATTTTTTTTTGAAAATGTAGTTCATGTTTCTGAAAATCATACAAATTGACTGCAATAAAAAATTAATAATTTGAAACCTTGGCCCCGAGGTTTGGCCTTCTGACAGTTTCTCCATGCAGTATAGCCGTTGAACAGTTTCCCTTGCCCGAAAATTCCTGTCTTGCCAAAGACATCAACACAGAGAAATTAGTGCATCTCTTTCCTTCCTTGACCAACAAATAGCTAAAAAGGAATGCATTTCTTCATGACTGGACAAAGTTGAAAATCAAGCAAAAAGCATCAATATATGAACATCTTTTGTGATGACATGAAAATGCTCAAACCACAATCCATAAACAAACAAAAGAGTTAAAAATGGACGATGAAAAGATCATTACTTTCAATGTGCATACATGTACAGGAATTTCAGTGCTCTTACAACAGGCACTTTTGGCAGTGCTTTGGCAAGCATCTTTCTCCCCCTACACGACAAGCAACTGATGACGACAAATCATTATTATCAGACATCTTACGTGAAAAAGGAATGTAAAGGCTTGGAATTTGTTCACAAGTCTGCAACGAAAACAATCTTGGTAATGCGGGCAATACCAACAAATCCAAAGAACTGAAAAGTCACAAAGGAAAAATTGCTATAAAGTTTCGTGCAATAAGAAAAAAGCTCAACTACTTGCTAGCCCTTTGGTCTATCAAACAAAAAATATTACGAGAAAATGAATTTGTCAAATGTGAAAGTCTGTTTTCCCCTTCCCAATTCTAGTAATACATTTGAACTATGATGTTTAACCATGTGAAAACAGGTAAAACTACACAAAGCAAAACTACGAAATATGGTATGAAATTTAATCAATGTCATGATTGTTGAGGAAGAAAGTAAACTGCTCCATTTTCGCAATTATGTGCAAAATACACTTTCACTTTGCAACAACAACAACAAAAAAAGGTAATCCTGAACACAGTTTCAATAATCATTTGAATAAAGCAGAACATACCTTCTGCTTTAATATTTGAAATTATAGTCACAAGTGAGTTAAAACTTAACTTTATTAGTAACAAGCTGAATTGAAATTGTGTTCAGTGAAAGGAGTTATTGATCATTTTTCTTTAAGGTTTGAAAGCCCAAACTGGCTGAAGAAGGAACCATTGATAGGAATGTATACTGGAATGTGCACCATGAGGAAAAAAATATGAAGTAGATTTCAATTCCACACTTCAAAAAATCATCAACAGCAACATACCTAGCAACTTACAAAGTTAAATGATGAAGTTAATATGCAAATGTTAAAATGTTCTTTGTCATGAAAATGACCAAATAAAATCTCTCTGATATGCAAGAACAACAGTTTGCGAAAAAGATTTCTGAAACTATTAAATTTTATCTTTATACTGTACATCATGAAGCCCATAGCCGAAATGAAATGTGCATTTTAACTTAAGAGAAAGGTGTCTGGCAGGATGCTAAGAAACCATGAGCTCTGTGCGAGCCACTTTTTAGTTCTTGATTTAATAAAACACATAAAAACAGAAGGCGGCTTTCAGATGGGATCTTGACGGGAGTATTTTGAATGTTAAATTCTGTTCTTTGCCCATTTTCAGACAATATGAAACTGCAGGAGATCGCTTTCTGTCTACCACAAACTACGAGTTACCACAGTGCAGAAGGCATATCCCCTTTCTGTCATAATCTGATCACATACATGACCGGCAATGATACAATGTAGCATTGATGACCTTTTGCCTTGGAGCGTTTTACTACATGACCAGCAATGATACAATGTAGCATTGATGACCTTTTGCCTTGGAGCGTGTTACTACATGACCAGCAATGATACAATGTAGCATTGATGACCTTTTGCCTTGGAGCGTGTTACTACATGACCAGCAATGATACAATGTAGCATTGATGACCTTTTGCCTTGGAGCGTGTTACTACATGACCAGCAATGATACAATGTAGCATAGATGACCTTTTGCCTTGGAGCGTGTTACTACATGACCAGCAATGATACAATGTAGCATTGATGACCTTTTGCCTTGGAGCGTGTTACTACATGACCAGCAATGATACAATGTAGCATAGATGACCTTTTGCCTTGGAGTGTGTTACTACACGACTGGCAATGATATAACACATCAAACCACTGTCTCCCATCTTCAATACCATTACTGCAAAGTAGACACCTGCACAAGACAGCACAGTACCAACTGAGTCTTCAAGACTATATATATATATGACACCTGCACAAAACAGCACAGTACCAACTGAGTCTTCAAGACTGTATATATATATATGAGACAGGCAACTATACAATGCAGCATAGCACCCTCTTAATACGAGACTGAAAGTAGAGAATACAAGACAGTGCTAACTCCCATGTTCAAAGCCATGAACACAGGACAGCCATCTATAAAATACAGCACAATGCCTCCTTCAGTGTTAAATCGAGATAAGCAAGTATACTTTACAGCACACTGCTCTCCCTATCTTCAAAATCGGCAACTTTGTGATACTGCATAATGCCATTTTCAGCCTTGAACAGCATTACTACGAGACTGACAAGTGCACTATGCAGTTTCGTGCCTTCTCTGTCTTTTAACCCCCATTAATGCATGAAAGACAAGTATAAGATACAGCATACTGCCTTTCACCCACCTTCAACACCACCACCAATCTGATCACATGAGGATGGATCATCTCTGAAACCAGAGTGAAAGAGAAGAGTCCTACATACTGTACTGGACAAACTCTCTTCATCTTTAACCTACACTGTGTACGCAACGCAACGAACATCATCGCACTAAATATGAGAGGCTGCATCACAACAGGCTTCAATCTCGATCTGCACAAGTGCCAGAAAGCGGCTGTTCAAGCCCAAATCTGGGAGCGCTCTTTGTTAGTGAAGTAAGTCCATTGCTCATGCCTAAAATGAATACAGTGGCAGCTGTCTAGGATGTATATCAAGAGAAGCAAATTATGATGGCAGAATCTTACTTTCAACATTGGTGCACTGAAAAAGCTGTATGTGTAGCAAAGAAAATCAAAACTGTTAATTCAGGCATCCATAGGGCGTCCTCTCCCCTCACTGGAGTCAGTGTGCGGGAAGCAAAAAAGAATTACCTGGTGGATGGGAACAAAAACAGTCGTTCACTCTGAAGACGAGTACCAGCAGTGTTGCCCCTCACGCCATGCAGTTCACAGATTTACAGGAAGTACTCCAAAAGCGTGGCGTAGTTGGTCTTGTCCGCTCCATAGTTGGCATTGAGGGTGAGTCTCGTGTTGGTGCCATAGGAATGACCGACCTTCACCTTGCCCGACCATCTGCAGCCGCTGCCTTTGTCCAGGTGCGTCCACTCTTGGTCCACCACCACGGCAACGGCCTTTGAACCTGGGATATCCACGCGCAGAAGGTGATGGTGTCCGGCAGACGTTCCCTCTGGACCTGAAATGAGTGCGGCAATCCTGTGTTACAAACCAGTTAGAATGAAGACAACTTAGGCACAGGCTCTTAGAAAACTTGAAAAAGATACAGCAGTCTGTGTCAATTACATGACGTTCAGGTCCGTGCATCCATCTCTTCTTTTCTACCTAACTTTCTTCACTTGGTCCTAGTCTTCCAACAGCTGGAGGGTTGATCACCTACATTCCTCTACTTTTCATTCTACAGCACAAATTTACCAGAAGCAGAGCGGCATAAACAACAACGTTGCAAATCATGAAGCAGTTCATTTTGTTTTCAGTGATTCTGTTGCAGTCTCATTTTCTACATCCTTTCAACACTATTCCTTTCTAGCAGCACAGTCTGGCTCACACATCTGCAGACACATCCAGTATCACCCTGATACTGTTCGCATCCTGAGCCAAAACGACACAGGAACTGTTAGTATCAGGGTGACAGAAAGCATTTCACCTGAGGAGAAACCATACTGCATCCGAGCCACTTTGGGGGTGTTCAACGATGATTGTTTCGGTCAAATACATATACACCATCCACTAAGCTTACCTTTATCTTTATGCTTACCTGCACAGCCAGTAGGACTGACTTCCCCTGGTGGAGACTACCAGCTGTCTATTTGCATAACTGCTAGGATGGATGAGTGGGACACGTGTACAAGTCAAAGTAAAAAGACAAGGATACAGGGAATGAAGCAGCTATAGCCATCTGCTTCAAGGGACCTAACTCTGCTCGTGTGCACCCACTCCGCATATATATATATATATATATATATATATATATATATATATGCAGTTTAGTTTCCTTCTAACAGCATGTCCACGTACACCATTCCCCACTGAGCAGCACTGAAGGCTGACCCCAAGTCCCCACAGACAGGGATGTGGATGAATCGAATTGAGGTCACTACAGGAACTGAGAGTGAGGGAAGACAACAGACGCTGACATTTCTTCTCTCAGTGATCAACGAGGACAATGAAACTTCCATTTTGGTCAGAGGGAAGGCTGTACAGTGTATACTCTGCTTCATTTCATGCCACATCACAGGCAACAAGACCAACAGACACTGCGGTGTTGGCAAAGAGTTTTGAGTTAACACTCTTACTGAGATGCATGCAGGTTAGAGTGTATCCAGTTTGGATTCACAATAACTAAAGTTGGGTATAGTCACACCTCACCTTCAGCACAAAGAAAAGGTACACATACTAACCGCCCTCCCCCCTCGCCACCCACCCCTACACACACTACACAGCCATTGAAATAAATGCACACAGAACACCACATACACACACACATGAACAGTAAGCACACACACACATACATGGAATAAGATTTCAGTTCAGAAGATGAGAGGGGAAGGAAAGCAAACAAAAAACACAAAAGTCTATCAGAGCTCCAAGAAATCCTGCAGCAAACCCTGACCTGACTGGCAAAGGGTCCACTCGGTGTCACAATGGCCATGGGCTCAGCCATGAAGCAGCCCTCCTTCCACTGGGCAAACTGCTTGGGGTAGGGGTACACTGCCTCCGTCACCCGCTGACAGTTGACCAGGTAGTTGTAGATCCCTGGGATCTGCTGGCTCTGGTCCGACACGGGGATGCCGTAGATCTGCAGCTTTGAAGAACCCCACCTTGGGCAGGCTGACCAGCAGGATGTTCTTGGACTCGGAGGTGTGGCAGAAGGTGAAGGTGGAGAAGTCCTCGTCCCCGTCCACAGCGATGAGGTTGGCCAGGATGCGCATGGGTTGCTTGCCTGTGAGCACCACGGTCACCGTGTTCCATCCAGGTGAATCACTGGATCCGGATGCGAAACTGTCACCATGCCCAGCTCACCAAAGCGCGGCTGGGGACCGAGATACCCCGGCGGCAGTTTGGGTAGGGGCGTGATCTGGACGTCTTCCTGACACACAACCAAATACTGGGCGTTGTGGTACAGAGTCTGACCCTCCGTGGCAGGGTCGTTGGCAAAGACCTCCAGTCCGTACTCTCCTCGTCCCGGTGAATTGATATCGAAGATGGTGGCATTGCCGACTGTACGTTGCATGACGTACGACTCCAGGTCGGAATCGTTGATGCTGTTGTGTTTGAGTCGTGCCATGAACTGCATGGGGCGGGGATGCTGGATCTGCAGTTGGGCCTTACCCTCACGGGTCGTGATGACCGATGACCTCTGAGGCGTGCTGAGACCGTAGCGATAGAAAGCGGAGCTGGGCCCCCAGGTGAAGCTGGAGCAGGGTGGGAAGGGTTCAGGGGTTATGCCAGGTGCTGCTTCGTTTCGATCTTGTACTCGCAGACCTGGGAGTAGACGTTTTCCTTCTTGTTGACGGTGTCTTCCTTGGCGTAGATGAAGAGGATGTAGGAGGCTGACACAGGGAGACGCAGGCTGAAGGTGGCTATGCCATCCTCATTGTCCTGCATGCCAAATCTGACCCACAGACAAATATTAAGGTATATACATATGTGTGTGTGTGTGTGTGTGTGTGTGTGTGTGTGCGTGTGCACGCGCGCATGCGTGTGTGTGTGTCTTGAGGAAATAAACATGTAGAAATGGCTCTGGAAGCCCGCAAATGACGTCAGGATTTCTCCTGTTTTTTTTCTTCTTGTTTTGTTTGTGTTTCTTTTTTTTTTTGAAGCCCAAAAGTCAGCTAAACGACATTTCTGAAATATTCTAAGTCTGGACTTCTGTTTCAATTGCCAGAAATACTGATAGGAATTACAAATACAAAAAAAAAAAAAAAAAAAGGGTCGTAATCACATTCACTGTCAGGTTTGTACCATGGAACTGTTGACTACTGATCATTAAATGTCTGTAACTGTATGAACAAACGTATGATAACACATCTTTAATTTACAGAGTTGATCACCGACTCCAGTATAACAACAGCTGCTTGTCGATGCTATATTCATGTTAAAGCTACTGTGCGCTTTGGAACGCACGGTGATGTAATGCTAGTAAACAGCATTCATTGATAATCAATACATGGTTGTATCTTCTTTCTCAAGGTCTGACCCGGGCGGCTTACAATATGAAATGCCCTATGTGTGTCAAAACAAGTTAGGTAAACAACTCATGCATAATTTGCATGTCCCTTGTCAATCCTGCACACACAGCAAAGTTTAGGCTCTGTGCACTTGCATATAGCATGACCATTATCCTGCTCTGTTCAGCTTTCTAAATGTGCCGAGTTTCATTTAGACTCATCTCAGCACTGAGCCAAACTTGTCTTCCATATTCATTTTCATCGAGGAACTGGCTACAATGTTCATTCAATTAGTGCTGATCACAGCGCCAAAGCATTTTGCTCTGCATCAAATTCAGAGCCACAGTGAGATGACCGGAAAAATAAAAAAAGCCAGCAAAACTGAAAAGCTGGCCCTCTGTTAAAATAATGACAAAACAGTAGTTCAAAGACAGACAATTATAGAGGTCAGCTCCTGAAGTCAGCTCCACGAAACAAGGCAAATTATCTGGCTGGTCAGGGCCGAGCCAGAGGTGAAAGTGGCAAATCCTACTACCTTGTGCTGCTCACCTGCATCTTAGCAGAAGTCCACAATCTGCTCAGGCCTCTGTATGATGTAATATCAACAACAAAGCACACACACACACACACACACACACACACACACACACACACACTACACAAACACACACACAGACACACTACAGACAGACAGACAGACAGACAGACACACACACACACACACACACACACACTCACACACTACATACACATACACACACACTTCACAAACACACACACAGACACAGACACACACTACAGACAGACAGACAGACAGACACACACACACACACACACACACACACACAACACACAAACAACTACACACACTACACACATACACAAACACACAACATACACACACACACGGTGACACACACACACACACACACACGCACACACACTCACACATACACACACACATACACACACACACACACACACACATACACACACACTACACACACACACACACACACACACACACACACACACACACACACACTCTACCTGTTGAGCTTCACTCCATTGTACAGCTCCTCCCCATCCTCAAACTGAATGGTGAAGTTAAAGGCCACCGCCACCTTCTCCGCCGGGTAGCGCAGACGCACATGCACCACCTGCCCGCGACTGCGGATGATGGCGCTGGTGTGGGTGACAAACTCCAAGCCGAACTTGAAGAACTGGGGCTTCATGTGGGGCATGTTCTCAAACTCCTCCAAGGAGATGCAGCGGTCCAGCAGCTGCCAGCGCGGATCGTCGGGTAGATGGGTGTGTAAATCAGCTGGTGGGGGTCGGTCAGGAAGAAGTACTCGTCCAGCTGGTAGTGGAAGTCTTCGGCGGACGTCTGCTTACCGACCAGACGTCGGGCGGGCGCCCCAGTGGGCGTCCAGCAGGCACCAGGTGCCGTAGATGTAGACAGCGTTCCAGGTGTGCTGGTTCTGCCCAGGGCCGAACTTCATGCCTGGGATGTAGTCGGCGCCTTTGGCATAGCCCCCAATGATCTTGGAGTGCAGCCCTGCATAGCTGTGAGTAAAAAAAAAGACAAGGCATGAGTTTGTTGCTAAGCGAACTGTTATATACTGAGCTCATACACCAACTGCAGTTAGCTGACCTGGAAAATAAACAAAACAAAACAAAATGAACACAAATCAATGTACGCAATCAAAAAAAGTTTAAATCTGTTTGGTAAAACTTACCAACAGGATAACAGCTACAGGAGCACATACTATATTTGCACACTCATAACAAACATGAGCAGAACAGAAAAAATATTAGTGCACACCTAATACTTGGTCTACATGGCAATTACTGATACAGGGCTTTGCCTCTCAATGTACGAATGCTGCTTTTCCAAATGCAGGGCATACTAACATCACTACATACAAACCAAATCCCTAGCCTGGGTTTTGCATACATACATGTCAGGAATAGCTCCATTAATAAGCTGAATTTATCATGAATCAAAAATGCACTCAAAAGAGTTGCAATGTAAAACTGAATAAAACAAATAGAAAAAAACACATTTTCTGAAATTAGTATCTATAGCGAATGTCATAAAACAGAGATTACCTAATCATATGAACTGACAACTGGTGACTTGCAATACCATCAAAACACAGACTCAGACTACTGACGTGCACATGATGTCGAAAAGCATGGCGTATGTGGTGACCCCTGTCTTCAACCCCATCAGCACTTCCTCTGGACTGCCTTTCTCCACATGCTCAAAGTTCATCTCTTTCAGGTTCTTGGAGGCCAGCCAGCAGAAAAATCACTCTGAACCAAAAATATGCTTATGTACACGCGTATATATGAATATTCATAGAAGTGTATACACATATGAATAATCTCTGTTCAAAAGTGCATGAACATTTGTATTTGGTTGTGTGGGTGCGCGCCTGCACACACACATACACGCAATGTGCACACACACACACACGCGCACGAATGAACACACACACACACGCATACACAAACACACACCCACCACTTTGTCAATTACAGAACTATGCAAGCCTTTATCTCTTTTGTGAACATCATACTAATATCTCACTCACATGCATGCGTGCGTGCGCGCGTGCACGCACACACACACACACCACTTCATTCACCGTGACAGTATTGGACCTGGCCTTCTGTATTTCATTTATCATCTTCCTATGCTCTCTTCTATACACACACCAACATACACACACACACTCACACATACACATATACATACATACACTCTCACACACACACCAACATACACACACACACACACCACTTTATTCATGACAGTATTGTACCTGGCCTTCTGTATTTCATTTATCATCCTCCCCCATGCTCTCTTCTATACACACACCAACACACACACACACACACACACACACACACACACACACACACACACACACACACACACAGAATGGCAGACACACACCAGTATTTTTTCAGAAACAAAAGTATACCTGACTTTCTCAATCTCATTTGTAATCTTCTTGGAGTAGATCAAATCCCACACCAGGTCTTTAAAATTGCTGTGCTCCGATTTGGAAACCTGGGTTGAGCATAAACTTAAATGAAGGCAAAGCTCAAATCACACTACCATCATCAAATATGATACAGACATAAATGGATACCAAAAAAAAAAAAGCAATGACATCGCCTTTGACAATGACGAACAAGAGACAAAAGCTTTGTAATCTTTCAGTTCCATCGAACTGTGTAGGTAGACTACATCCAGCACTTTGTTCCACTGGCTCCTGCCGTGCTGTAGGTTTATTTCTAGCAGTATTTACAGCAACAACCCCCCCCCCTCCCCCCTTCAACTCCCCCTTCTGTGAATAATCAAATAGAAAATCATGCTAATGGTACATGAATATTTATTTACTTTCATAGCAGTTGCTTCCCTTATATTTATAACATGAATTTAATTATTTGTTTTGAATATTTTTTTTGTGTATGTGTGTGTTTCGGACAGGATTAAGGAGTGTTTTTTACGCACTGTTAGTGTTCTATGACTGATGTTTATGGATAAATCTTATAAGTTTTCTAACACTGTCAACACAAACCCCTACAGATGCCCCTCCACTGTTAACACTACAGTTACAGCACAGACATGTCCTCAGGACACTGTATTTGGGTCTTTATTTTTTTTTTTTTCGACAGTTACAAAACATAGTGACTCGGTTCTCACAATTTACGCAGAATATCTTTTAAGAACAATCTTCTTTCAGATCAAAGCCGGCAAACAATATCATAATTGCGACATGTCCAATTCGACTCCTTGTCTGCAGCAATGTTTGCAACATATGGCTTAGAAGCGAGGCACCCATCTGAGCAAAGTCACAACCTGTGTTGAAAAAATACTAAAGTTTAGTTGATATCTATATGAAACAAGAACAGGCTCTCAGCTCACAGATGGGTGCTTCAGGGCCCGAACAGATGAGCGCATGTGTTCAAACTGCTGACAATTCATAGCTCCATGACATATCTGTATAAACTGCAGGAAACAAATAAAAAAAAAAAAAAAAATTTGAAGATTTTTTTGTTGTTGTTTAAAAGGCTTTATATGCTGTTCATCAATTTGTGTGATGGTTATACGTCTCGTTGATTTCTATCACCTTTTTGTATGTGGCCTTAAATCATGCTATTTGAGGGGGCAGTTAGCAGCCCGCAACTCTTCTGCAATTCTCTGAGTTAGCGCTCTTAGCGACTGGAACAACAAAATCCAACTGGGCATACTATTAAAAAGATGATCACCTTGGTTTCAGTGACATAACTTCTTCAGAGCTCTTTAGCCACAATACACAGAAAGTCCTTTCTCGATCGTGTAATCGGCATTGATGGGGCAATCATTTAGTTTCAAACCACAACAAAACAAAACAAAAAGTGCTGAAACATAGGCAGTCTGAGGGGAATAAGATGCCCAAAACCTCAGCTTCTCTTTGGACTTCGAGTATGAGTGTAAGGTTCAGCTCCACCTGCTGTCTGCTTTACCCTTCCTATTCCTAAAGAGATAGAGGTTTGCCACTACAGCTGGGGGGGAGGGGGGGGGGGGGGGGGGGGGCTAGTGGAGAGGTCAAGCAAGGGTAGAATGGCACAAAAGTTACAAACTGTTCACAAACATTTACAAACTTTCAATATGGTTGGACTGAACTTCCAAACTAAATAATACACCAAAGACTTGTGTCACACTAAATACAGGGCGTCAGCGTCTAATCTTATCTTTATTTCTGAACAGAGGGCTGTCTGATTTGATTGATAAAAACAGAAGTCACTGATCACAGCACTACTGTGGGTTGGGTAACAAAAAAAAAGTATCTGAAAATAACCATTACTGTCTCAGTAACATGTCTTTAAATCTATATTAACAACTGAATTCATTTATTTCAAACCATTTTTTTTTTTAGAGACGTGATGGCTCAGTCAGTACTAATGTCTGTAGCCTTAAGAACAGAACTTTCTCCAAAACTTAACAAAACCTATGAGGACTATACAACCCCTGTATGTTTGATTATGCTTAACCAGGGCTCTGCAAACCACTGCATTCTTCAGCTCCTGTTCATCATTCAGCTGCCCTGAGGAGTCAAGCTAATGGTTGGAGGCTGAAGCAATGTCTCTCATGCCAATCAGGACTGCTTTAAGCCCCCTTTCAGCCTCTTCTTCGGCAAAAACACGCCACTTCTCACCCTCCCAACCCTGACACCAGCAGTTTCAGAAACAAGTAGCATGAAGCATATAAACAAAACTGTAGTTGGAAGTGCCAGTTTGTGCCACTAGCTCTGACATTAGTGATCATGCACTCTAACCATCGAAGGTTAACTGTATTTCAGTCAGCTTGTTTCTTTTTTTAAAGGTATATTAAATCCAGTGCCTGTTGAGCAGGACTCCTACCCTGAGCGTCCATCCCACAAAAGCTCACAGCTGTTCAGTGAGGTCCACAACACTAGGCCTGGTTCAGGCCTCACGATCTTGAAGGCGGACATTTTACACAGGGTACAGTTTAACTCCATATCAACACACATATCAATTCTTTCAGAAGGGGAGGGGAGAGAGAGAGAGGGAGGGAGAGAGAGAGAGAGAGAGAGAGAGAGAGAGAGAGAGAGGGAAGGTGACAGAGACAGAGACAGTCTCAGAAAGAGTGAGAGAGAGAGAGAGATGGACAGACAGATACACTGACAGACAGACAGACAGAGATAAGGGCATTATATAATAGTCCTTGTTTGGATAGATCAGCAGACATACTTTCGAAGTTAAATATTATATGTTGCATATGGTACAGTATGTGATTCTAAGGAGTGACACCAGTAGATGTAACGACAGGAAGACAGCAACATAAAGAGAAGAGAGAGAACGATAGTAAACACACACACACACACACACACACACACACACACACACACACACACACACACGCAGGAATCATACAAGACACACACACACACACACAAAGAGAGACAGACAGACCAAGATGTAGTCCAGAGGAAAGCCCCCTCATCATCATCACCTGAACAGCGTGGTCATCCACGCTCTGCAGCACCTGCTGGTCGATGGCCTGCAGGGTGGGTTTCTGCTGGGGCTGAGGGGCGGGCACAGGGGGCGGGGCCTCCCCTTTGTCCTCGCTGACCGCCACCAGCTGGAACTCCTGGGGGGCAGAGGGCGGGGCCTGTCCCATGCTTCTCTTCTGGACTTCCAAAGGCTTGGTGCTGGCCGGAATGACCACAGACGTGACCATTGCCTGTCCACATTCAATATGAGGAACACACGTTACTGATAGGCAAAGGAAACTTAGTTAATCAGTTTGCTGCAGTCTGCAATTCAACTTACTGACCATCAATGTTCAGTTCACCAATGTTTACCTGAATTTATTCATTTACATACGCAATCAAGATCTGAAATTAAGTAACCATACTGAATGTCTTGTGAGCAAATTTATGATGGAAAAACACACAAAAACTAATAAAAAGATCATGCTGACCAAGACATTCATGATGCAAGCAAAACACGTTACCACAAAGGTCACTGTGTCAGTGTCTTTTCTTCGAACAAATCACATATTTTTCAGAAGCAAGCATTCACTTTAATGCGCTTTGAGCTTAGACAAGTTAGAGAGCACCTGTGAAGTGACTCAGCAGCAGTGCAGGGTATCCCCTGTTGGGTTGCCTCATGAAAACCTGACACTGACTGGCTGCCAAAAGACTGCACTTGGTTCCAGACAGAAGTGGAGTGGAAGTATTTCAGTCAAGTAGCATAAAGATGAGACAACAACACACAAAAAGACTTGAAACCGAATATCTGCACTTGCTTTGCTACACTGATGGACAAAAATGCTGTCTGTCCTATCAAAGAGCTTCCTGATGAACCATGAAGGTCATATCTGGACTGCTGGATGTAGCTGTCATTCTGTAAATCTCTTGCCTCTCAACCATACTTGGTTATGAGACACTCTACAGTAACATAACACTCACGTTTCACATTTTATGGAGCTGGCGTCAAGACAGCATTCTACCAGCTGAAGGTCTGAAGGTAGCAAGGATTGAATCAAAGAAAATTTCTCTATAACTAATGTGTATATTTGTTCCTCCAGACCTGTTCCTCAAAAAGGCTTATGCTACCATGGATACATGCAAACAAACACAACCTTACTCAAATGGTTGACAATGATTCTCGCAAAAACTGTTTCTATATATCATATGTGTAGTAAAACAAAGTCATAAACTGCTTTCAAGAACTTTTCAAGTGAAGAAACAAAGAATAAACAAGCAACAACATTCTGTTCATATTCTAATCTAACACTGCCATATCATTTCTGGGATCACTATTTACAGAAGTCTAAGACTGTAAAAGTACAGCATGCGCAAATGCCACTTCCAGCGGCACAGTAATCAGCAAAAGTACCCACTAAACCATGTGGTATGTGCCTTGTGTCATAGAACAAGTGTAACTTCATGCCAGTGTCAAAACTGATGTAAAAAAATAATACAAAGAGGAAAAAACCCAAAATGAAAAGAAAGAAAAGAACTTCCCCTAGTGTTACCTGCTGTGGCTGTCCCACTCTGTCTGTCTGGACCACTGCTGGAGTGTACCCCGGGCCTGGCATGTAGGCCGCCCTCTGAACACCACCAGGAGCATCTCTTTGTGCAGAGTCCGGACTCCACACATTTTTCTGGCCTGGTGCCTGGATGCTGGTCTGATCAGTTCCAGGGGCGTAAATGTCTTTCCTTTCAGTCCCTGGGGCATAGATGTTCTTTTGCTCAGTGCCAGGGGCATAGATGTTCTTTTGCTCAGTCCCAGGGGCATAGATGTTCTTTGCTCAGTTCCAGGGGCATAGATGTTCTTTTTCTCAGTCCCAGGGGCATAGATGTCCTTCCTTTCACTTCCAGGGGCATAGATATCCTTCCGATCAGATCCAGGGGCATAAATATTATTGCGGTCTGTTTCCGGGGCATAAACATCCTTCCTCTCAGTTCCAGGGGCATAGATGTCCTTGCGGTCTGTTCCAGGTGCGTACATGTCCTTGCGTTCAGTGCCAGGGGCATAAGCATCCGCGCTCGGAGCGTCAGCATCTCTCTCTGAGTGCTGCTGGGAGTCCAGACATTTTTCTCTGAGCAGAACTAGGAGCCCACACATTCTTCTGAGCAGCAGGTGGAGCATTGGCGTCTCTCTGAACAGAGCCTGGGGCCCACACAGCCTTCTGCACAGAGACAGTGACAGGAGCATGGACGTTTATTTGGTCAGTTCCAGCCACGCTGGAGTCTTTCTGAGGCTGGCCTGGCTTCCACACAGCCTGTGCCGGAGCTTCACTGTCTCTCTGAGCAGAGGCTGCTGTCCAGACCGGCTTCTTGGCCACTGGAGGAGGGACAGACTTCTTCTGATCCGAGCCGGGAGCATTAGCATCCTGTGGAGCTGAGCCTGGTTTCCACACGTTTTTCTGTGCGGGCCCTTCGGCGTCTTTCTGACCCATGTTTGGGGTCCAGGAAGGCTTCTTGATGACGTCGGGAGTGTAGGTGACTTTTCTGGTAAGCACTAGGAGCATCAGGAGGTCTCTGAGCGGCGCTGGGTTTCCACACATTCTGTGTCGGTGCGTCTTCTTTCTGAGCGGGGGCTGGGGGCCATGTTGGTTTCTTGTAGGTAGGGGGAGGCTTTTTTGTCGCCTGTTCACCGGCTGAAGAATCGGGCTCTCCTTGAGTTGAGCCTGGTGCCCATACATTCTTCTTGCCAGCATCTGGGGCATAGGTTTCCTTCTGACCTCCAGGTGTCCACATGGTCTTCTGGACCGTGACTGGTGCGCTGATTTCTTCTGGTTGGTCTCCTGACCACCTGGAGGAATGAATGTGACCTGGGCAGTAGCGTACGTATCCTTTTGGTCAGGGGTGTAGACATTCTTCTGCCCAGGAGCATAGACCTCAGCTCGACCTGCTTCAGGAGCGCTGATGTCTCTCTGTCCAGAGGCTGGGACAAACTTGATCTGAGCAGTGTTTGGGGCAAGAACATTCTTCTGGTCCTCACCGGAAGAGTAGACATCCCTCCTGTCTGCGTCCAGCTCAGCGCTGGGAACCGTAAAGCTCATCTGGAGAGTGGATGTTTGGTCACCTGGGCGTTTCTGCATGTCAGACGGTACAAACTTCACCTCTGAGACAACAGCCTGCTGCTGATGTTCCGGAACCAGTCCGGGCAGGAACTGTTTTTGCTGAGGACCTCCAACGCTGCCCGCCATGTACGGCTGCTGCTGGTAGGTCCCAGGACCCGAGGCAGACATGAACTGCTGCTGTTGACGCGAGTCCGGCGCCGTGGCAGACACAAACTGAGACTGGTGCGGGTCTGGGATGTTGCCGGACATGTACTGCTGCTGCTGGTATGTTCCAGGGGCACTGCTGGACACGAAGCGCTGGTGCTGACGTGTGTCTGGGGCAGGGCCGGTCATGTACTGCTGCTCATTCAGCAGTTCTGGAGGAGGTGGGGGGAGGCTGTCTGGGTCAGACATGGTCAGGTTGGTTGTGGCGCTCTCCAGCTGTTTGCAGGCAGGACAGAAAATGGTGAATTGGTTGATAATTGTAATCAGGTGTGAAAGAAATCAGTGTGCATGCACTCATGCATGCACACATGCACACATGCACACGCACACACGCACACACACACATACACACACACACCCCCTTAAACAAAAGACACAAACTTCCTCTTTCATTTCTTCAATGTCTGTTCATGTTATATGTCAGAATCAAGCCAGTATCTTGAAAAAGCTGATCATTTAATACTATTCATTCTCACACACATCCGCTTCTCTCAAAAAAACATCCTCTTGGGACAGTTTATTCCGCATACCTTAACTCTCGCAATCTGAATTCTCAGGATGATGAGTGTTCATAAAACTTTCTACAAACATTCTCCTTTGGTAATTCCAGCCACTGAATTTATGGACATAAAACTGAAAGTTGAAAAAAAAAACAACAGTCCTAACCCTTCCTGTGTCAAAAGGAACCAATCAGTGTGGATTTCTCTGGTGCGCTAATGGGTGATGCAGCTCTTTCTGACCACAGCAGCAGTGTGCTATTCATTTTGAAACTGATTTTATGCTAACTGACGCCACATTCAACTTATCATGAAGATGAACTTTACAGACTTCGGGCCCTTCAATTTCAACACATTCTCTGTGGTACTTATTTGGGGCAGTTTTCCTTGGGCAAAGCCGTGGTGGTGGTATGAGTGAATGTTTTTTTTTTTTTTTTTTTTTTTTTGGGTCGCAAATAAACCATTGAGCAGACACAGGTAAAGAAACTGGGTGGAAACTGTCCATACAAGACACACACACACACAACTCCCCCCCACCACCTCCACTCTTCCCCCCCTCCCCTCCCATCCTCCTACATCCCTCCCTACCCCGACGGAGCCAGACTGATATCCGCCAGGAGCGGTGGTGGTGAAGGTGAAACTGTCCATGGTGGCCCGGCGCTCGGGGGACTCCTGGTAGAAGGCCCGCTGCTGGTCCTCCAGCATGGCGTAGTGCACGTAGTACTGGGCAGATGTGGGTGTAGGTTTCCCCGTCCTTGGCAGGGTCGTTGCCGTACACCTCAATGCCGTACTCCCCTTCGGAAGGCAGCTGGAATCTCACCTGGACAGACAATGTTCGCCTACATGTGGGCATCTATGAAGAGTGTGGCTAAGCCAGCATGGAATATTATTCCAAATTCAAGTGGAGATGGGGGGGGGGGGGGGGGGGGGGCAGTGATGAGGGTAACTACCTCACACATGTAAGCAATCACACATGCAACAACATATTTGATCAAAACATATCAGAATTTAATTCAAAGTTCACTACAAATCAGAACTGGATTCCATTGCAAAATTTGCAAAGTTCGCTTCAGATAGCAGAATTGACTCCTTTGCAAAATTGATCATAATATAGCCGGATTATGTGGAAAAGTGATTACACTATACTAGGATCTCTCTGTAAATTCACAGTATAAAATGCAAATTTCACTGTCACACATTCCACTCTAAACTATCTACATTTAAATCAGATTTCACTGTAAACAGGCAATTCTAATAACCAGATTCCACCATGAACTCATAACATTATAAGCACTAGAACAGATGATAACAGCATTTCCCTGTAAATTCAAAACATCAAAACCAGATTTCATGCTAAACAGATGACTTCATGACTTGATTCCAATGCAAACTTTCGAGATAACCAGATTCCTTCGCCACCAGACATTACAATCAGATTCGAAATTTAAGATGATAAGATTCTATAACTGGATTCCATGCTAAACTAATGATACAAAAGATTAACTATGAACTGACAACATTACAGAGCTCCCAAGGTCTCGAAAGCACAAAGCGTAGCATTTAAACACTGTAAGAGTAGCATTCCAAATTTAGGTGTAGCATTCACAGGCCAAGGAACAAGTCAGACTCCATGTGCGCACACATACACACACACACTCATGCATACGCATGCATGCACATCATGCACACACACATGCACTGGTGCACACACATGAGCCCATGCCCACACATCCCATACACACACGTGTACATTCACTACACACGCATACAATGATAAAAAAACAGGCACAACCAATGATAGGCAGGTACTCAAGGTCAGACTAGCACGTTGGGCTCATGCATAGGTCAGACATCTGCTAAGTCGTACCCACGAGACCCTCTTCTTAAATTCTCTCATCTTAGTTACTTAGTTATTTATCCATCAGCTTCAAATTATAGGCAGTGTGGTCTCAAAACTTAGCGGATGTGGTGTAGCATATATGGACTAGTCCGCATGCAGCGACGCCTCCTTGATGAAACTGAAACAAGCAACAAGTCGGACTCGACAGCACTTCCAGCCACACTTTCTTCACACACAACATGATGGTGGACCAAGAAGACAGAAACATCACTAGTTCTCCCACGGTTTTGGCTTGACCTACAGAACTATCAAAACGGCCTATAACGAAGCCAATCAACATGGCAGCCTAATTACGGTCGTCTTCAGCTATTTTTCTTCTACTTTTTTTTTTTATCCCCTCCTTACAGAACATGGCCATTTTTTAACAAAAATAAATCTGCAGTCTAAAGATCTATGTTATCTCAGTTTTGTTTAAACTGCCATTAAGAAGCATGATGCTTTTTTTTTAATCATTTTTTTATTTTTCAATTTTTGATTTGTTTGGTCTCGGCACAGCATTTTGTCTCAAAGTGCAGCATCATGGCACTGTCAAAAAAATCATAGCATGCAACGCCATAAACATCACAGCCAGATTCCACAACAAACCAGTAAGATTACATCATACTGGATTGCACAGTAAACTAAAATTATACCAAGATTACACTATAAATCAAAACCATTACGACCAGTTTCAACAGTAAAACTGTTAAGTTCATAACTAGATTCCACATAAGCTGACACTGAGCCGAGAACCATATATAACCGTAACCAGATTCTACTGTAAACTAGCAACACTAAAATTTGATTCCCATCTGAATTGAAGACACTATGACCAGATTCCACTGCAAATTGAAAGCTTAACTGCATTCCATTGTAATTTGACAACACTGCGATGAGACATGGCCCAAAACTTATAAAAATTGGATATTAACGAGTACTAAGTGAGGAGTGTGATTTTTTTTCTTACCTTTAGGTCAACATGACAAACAATGTAAGAAATATGA
>JADBJO010003455.1:127500-130000 GCA_016801955.1 Conus betulinus | reverse complement strand
AGGAATTGGGAATAGGGTGAAAAGCACTGGGAATGTGGTTGAAGGTGTTGTGGGGTATGTGTGGGTCTGACAGAAGGAAGAGACACAAGAGGCCATACAGATAGCAAAAGGTATTTCATGATTACCTGTTCTCTTTAATGCATCAACATCACAGAAAAAAGAATTGATTTATATTTCAACAGATTATGGCAAAAAAAAAGACATCAGTTTGCATTTACATCTAATGTGCAGAAACATGCTGTGAACTAAACACACACACACACACACACACACACACACACACACACACACACACACACACACACACACACACACACACATACACACATGATACACAGAGGCACACACACACACACACAACACACACACAGGATTCACATACTCACAAAACACAGAGAACAAACCAGGGTTGACAAAAGGGAACAAAACTTTAAAACAAAATCTAAGACCCAATGGGGCTAAAATATACAAACTCTGTTATACACCAGAGACTATTATAAGTCAAAACTAAACAAAGAAAAAAACCCCACTTGGTGTAGTATAATCTTGCATGTATTTTGGAGCAGGGGGTTTTCCATATTGAAACCAGAATTCACCAATGATAATGTTGCTATTGATAGGGTCCAGTTTCTTCACTATCTCCAAATGTTTAAGTTCCTGTAGCTAGTCTCTGAATCAGTTTCAGAAAATGAATTCATTTGCAACATCCAAAACAGAATGCCCCCCCCCCCCCACCCCCCCCCATTCATGAGTGGACAGTATCAAATTAAAAAAAAAACTTTTATGACCCAAAATCAACCTTTATCATACTTTTTTTTGCGTTACAAAATGGTATGTCAAACTCTCTCCAATTTTTTCCAAACCTTCAACAACTGTAAGAACCCTGCACACACACACCACGCACACACACACACACACACACACACACGCACACACACACACACACACACACACACACACACACACACACACACACACACACACAAACACACGCACACACACACACACACACACACACACACACACACACGCACACACACGCACACACACACACACACACACACACTGTGTACAAATACATACCGGCACAGAACCTCAAAGGTACGAGCATAGGTCCCCTGTTTGTTTTTAAACGACAGGAGAACTTCCTCAGGACTGCCTGGTCGGGCACCATCCTTGAAGGTCATGCCATGCATGTTCTTCGAGGTCATCCAACGAAAAATGACCCTGAACACACAAAAACAACAATTACCAGAAAACGCAACGACTGACCACAGCTGGTAAAACAGTGTTTTGAACAGTCTAAATACACACAAAACAGGCCACAGTAGCAATCATACCAGCGGCATGTTGAGCCAATGATGCTCAGCTCAGCTCTGCGAATGTTTAACATGTGATGCATAGAGGTCAGATTTTGATCAAGGGCAATGATAGGGCTATGCACCATGGTTCATCAGAAAAAATTCTGGGAAAGAAGAATGAATTCAGGAGTTTCTTATGGCAGGCAAGCAGCGGCTCAGTCTTCCCTGCAGCGTACAACAGGGTATGTCTTTTAAATCAACAATACGTTTTTGGATTTAAGACAGAATCATCAGTGTCAGCGACTGAAGCTGACCGATACTGATTAAACTGGGTGTCATCAGTGAAACTCTCGTCCAACATATAGTAAAGGCTAAAGACAGAGTGGCACACACAGAACAAAAAGAACAGACCCAAGAACACATCCCTCTAGGATAGGAAGAACTTGATAGATACATCAGAGCAGCTACCAATAATGCAAACAGTTTTTGTTCAGTTTGTCATAAAGACTTAAACCATGACAGCACTAGATCACCAATGCCTAAAAAACATGTTGAAGCTTCAGAACTGAATGGTCAACTGAGTAAAAAAAGGCGGCAAAAAGACTCCACAAAGCAAGGACGAAAACTCTGTCTGTCTTGTGCAACATAATAAGGATCAGTGATTTAACTGTGAAATAATAATTACATAATTTGATAAAGATCAACTGTCGAAAAAGCACCTAAGTGTACTGATCAATAAAAACTTTGACAATGATCAATCAATACTTAAATAACCATCGATGATTTGTAAGATTTCAGCATACTGATGACAACTTCAATTTGATGTGATTACAAAGTAACTTACCAATCCTATTTGATTTGCAGCAATATTTCTCGATGTGATGCAGTTGCAAAGATTTCTTATGTAAAACACACAAAAACCCAAGAGAAAGTTCATTCCCATGAACAAACACATGAAAAAGATCAACAAATGCACTGATCCAGAAAATCAATAAACCTCACATGTCAAAAGAGTACATTGATAACACGATAATAGCAGAAAAAAAAAAAAAAAAAACATGAACCAATCAATAACGAAACAGAAATAAGAGGGGAAAATAACCGTATGCTGATCAATTCTACGACAAGAAATCAAGAACAGGCCCGTTACCTGACTTTCTCCAGTTCTGTGCGGAAGTCGGCACTGTAAACCAGATGCC
>JADBJO010003455.1:90000-102500 GCA_016801955.1 Conus betulinus | reverse complement strand
GTGTGCCTCTCTCTTTAAGAACGAATCAGGATATGTACGGGCATTGCTCCATGTTAATCGGAGGGCGAGTTTTACAACAACAACAACAACAACAAACAAATCAAAATTACACGTATTTCACCCCTCAGATTATTGGGGCAGGAGTACTCTGTGTTAGGACCGCCTAGTAACAAACTAAACACACCAAATCTTAAAAAGTGTATGTAATAACCTCTCCCAAACAACACGGACAAACGAATCACTAGACTAAACACGACGCGTTTCGACCTCTTAGGTCTTCTTCGGGCAGGAAGTTAACTCGCCAAATAAAAGAAATCAATGACAGATAAGACACTGATGATATAGACGCGCTCTCCGCGCGCGATCAATTTCGCTATATTGTGTACACTTTTTGCTTTTCGTTACAAGCAATGAAAACGCTACACAACATTTCCAAACGGATCCGTTTTTCTTGTGAATAAGAAGTGGAGGTGTCTTTTGCCTCGCCGGCTCCGTACGTATGGTCATTCCATGATAAAATGAAATTAACATCCTCTTTACTGCATATGCTCTAAATGCCAGTCCTGACCACCAACAAAGGGAGGCAACAAACTGTCTTTGCTTGTGTGTGCGCGTGCGTGTGTGCGTGCGTGCGTGCGTGTCTGAGCGTGTGTGTGTGTGTGTGTGTGTGTGTGTCCGAAGACTGTAGCTCGACATACAGGTTCGTTGTTGTTTTGACATTTACCGAGACAAGAACAGTCGACTTTAATAAGACGAATCGTCTCTCTAGTAGCAACAGTAAGAAAGAGGAACGTGACAGATGCGCAATGAAGACTTTGAATCAGGGTTTAAAAAAAAAAAAAAAAAAAAAAAAAAAAAAAAAAAAAAAACACGAAAAAAAATGTCTCTCCGTGGTGTTCTGACTACATAGGTGTATCTGAAAGCACCCATCGCACGCAGCACCACGTAGCCTACCACGCATATTGACAGGAACGATAATTTTAGCAATCGACCATTATAAGGTTGAATGACCAGAAGATGAGGAGGTTAGCCTACATGAAAGAGTGAGCGTCTGTGGGCGCCCTACGCTAACATCAGCACCGTCTCCTGACAGCAGTCGCAAACCGAGCATTTTGCCTCAATTTTCGGCACTTTTGTCGATTAATGACACTGAGCATGGAATTCACCACAAGGAAGGGCTGTTTAAAAAAGAAAACACGATTTCTGTAAATGGGAACATAGTACTGCACCCTCCCCCACTCGATGAATGAATGCATACCATAGTATTGTCTTCTTACGCGCGTTCCGTGAGAACCACAGGCAGTGCCTCTGTCCTCGCTGTCCCCGATCACTATGACTCAGAGAGGGAGAGAGAGAGAGCACATGCCGGTCAGTACGATAAACAGTGTCCTGTGCATGAGAAATTTTTCTGAAGGTGCGCGCCGGCTGGACCTGAGCATGTGACGGACAAGACGTGCCATGCGCGCGCGGCTGTGGGAAAGAAGATGGCTACATCCCGAGGGAGTGTGCATTGCTGTGTGAGATTACGGTCAGCTGTTAACATAAGGGGCCCCCACACACGGTTTTACTAGTAGCCACCTTGTTGTTGTTGCTGTTATTTTTATTTATTTTATTTTTTTTAAGGTGTGTGTGTGCTGACCTGGGGATTGAACTCGCAGTCTGTTGAACATGGAACGGCACACGCTCCAACTGACCACACTGACGGAGAAACCTGCAGAACAACAAACTGCCCATTCAGTTATATTAGAGCTGAAGACTGGCGACTCTGTGTCCCACACTGTAACTTCCGGCGAGAGCATGGCGTCAGGAAAAGACTACTGCGTGGTGAGTCCGCGGACCACGGTGCGCTTTGTTCATAAACAATGAATAGGGGTGATAATGGGAGCCCCCCCCCCCCCCCCTCTCTCTCTCTCTCTCTCTCTCTCTCTCTCTCTCTCTCACACACACACACACACACACACACATGCTTGCGCGCGCACAGAGAGACAGACAGGCAGAGAGCTTTAGTTGCTGGTTTCAGTTGCCGTTTTTAAGCGCATTTGGATTCTTTTTCTTTTTTTTTTATGACATATACAGTAGAATCGATTTGGACATGGTAATCTCCCACCCCCTTCCCCTTCCGCTAGAGTTGCGTGGGTTACAATAGACAGACAGACAGACAGACAGACAGACAGACAGAAGGAGAGAGATGCGTGTATATGTGACGAAATAGTTTGACAACATCAGGATTCCGATCATACACAAACGTCGTCATCGTCGTCACCATCATCATCATCGTTATCACCATCATCATCATCATCATCATCATCATCATCATCATCATCATTAACAACAACAACAACAATAACAACAACAAAACGTTGTAGATGGTAGGTTAATAGGAGGATAATGATGGAAACAATGATGATGGTGTGTGTGTGTGTGTGTGTGTGTGTGTGTGTGTGTGTGTGTGTGTGTGTGTGCACGCGCGCGCGCCGCGCGCGCACGTCTGTACCTGTGTGCGAATTAATGATTTTGCCGATTATTGTCATCTAGACACACATCTTCCGAGGACGATCGAAGTCTGCAGGGATTTTGAGCGGCAGAGCCTAGCTGGACAGTCAAAACTAAACACCCGTGCAGTGAATCAGCCTCAAATAATGGCAGTCCGCAAAAGTTGGTGTTGGATGGACGACGAGTGCATCGTCGTATAAACACATCTCTGATGCACATACCATCCATGATTGTGGCCTAGTTCGTTGTCATGCATGCCAGCTCTATGTCTTGGATAGGTCACACGGGGGTTGCTTTTTCTTCAGCATATCAGTCTCAATTATGAATCTGTTGTCGATTGTTCAAAACCTATTGTAAAGGGGAAAAAAAAAAAAAGCCTTGAAAATTGGGGTGTGTGCCAAACCGTCTGCAGAATTACCAATTTACAAACGTGTGTGTGCGGGCGCGCGCGCGCGCGCTTGCCTGCGTCCGTCCGTGTGTGTGTGTGCGTGTGTGTGTGTGTGTGTGCGCGCGCGCGCGTGCGCGCGCTTGCCTGCGTCCGTCCGTGTGCGTGTGTGTGTGTGTGTGTGTGTGTGTGTGCGCGCGCGCGCGAGCGCGTATGTGTTCGTGTGTGTGTGTGTGTGTGTGTGTGTGTGTGTGTGTGTGTGTGTGTGTGAGACAGACACAAAGACAGAGAGAGAGTAGGAGGCGGGGGATGGGCAGAGACAGAGAGGCCTGAGACTGACAGACACAGACAAAAAGGCAGAGACAGGCTGCAAGACAAAGAGCCACAATATCTAGCCCGCCACATCACGCTTAAAGTTAACATCATTTGATTAGTACGTGTTTTTGTAGGTTACGCTTGCATTCTTGGTTTTTTTTGGCAGCTGCCTTTTACAGGCGCGGCATATTATTCTTTCCTGGCAGTTGATGATCTCTCTCTCTCTCTCTCTCTCTCTCTCTCTCTCTCTCTCTCTCTCTCTCTGAGCGCGCGCGCGCGTGTGTTTTGTGTGTATGTGTTAGAGAGAGAGAGAGAGACAAGACAAGACAAGACAAGACAAGATTCTTTATTTACGAGGATAATAGATAAGCGCTTTACTGACGCGCTTTTTTTACCTCCAGTCCTCGCCCTGAGCAGCGACTACCACGTGCAGTGAAATGAAATGATGTAAGAAGCAACTAAGCTGTCATGCAATTATAACGGAGCATCAAATGAAAATAGAAGAGAAATGAAAAAAATATGTATATAATGAAAGAGAGAGAGAGAGAGAGAGAGAGAGAGAGAGAGAGAGAGAGAGAGAGAGAAGAACTTCATGTACAGTTTGTTTCTATGAGAGAGAGAGTGTGTACATGTGTGTATGTGTGTGTGTGCGTGTGTGTACAGGTGTGTGTGTGTACAGGTGTGTGTGTGTGTGTGTGTGTGTGTGTGTGTGTGTGTGTGTGTGTACTTCATGTACAGTTTGTTTCTGAGAGAGAGAGAGAGAGAGAAGTACCAAGTCAAAGAACTAAATGTCTGGCACACCACGTCACACTTGCAGAAAACATAATTCGACTAACTTTAGGTTGTTTTTTTTTTTTTATATTTAAAAAAAAGTTTCATTTGCTTTCCTGCTTTAGCAGGGTTACCTTTCACAGTTGCAGCACATCCTTTCCAGGCAACTGCCCTCAGGTGATCTCTTCCCCTCTCTCTCCCCCTTCCCTCCCTCTCTCCCTCCCTCCCTCCTTCCCACTCCCCCTCCCTCCCTTACACACACACACACACACACACACACACACACACACACACGCACGCACGCACGCGCACGCTCGCACGCACGCACGCACGCACACACACAGACACACACACGTGCGCGTGTCTTACTAAGCTACACATTACCATGAATTGTAGTGGCACACTTGGATTTATAGTTAGTGTCGACATCCCACAAAAGGACCAGAAATTAAGATCAGTTTGGTGACATTTAAAAAGAGAAAAGTACGGTTCATCAGTTTTAAAAATCAACAGATTAAAAACGCAACTCAAAAAGGAATGACGAAAACGAAACATTTGGTGCGCACACACAGGAGACGAAGTGTACTACATTTCACCAGAGAGTAACAAAGTCGTATAGCAACGCATGATTCAAATGATAATAAGAAATGTCGGACATAAGTGCTGTTTTCGATTATGCATGCAAGACCAATGTAGACTTAATGGTGAGCATGGATTTTCTTTTTCTACAGGAAGTTTGGCAGTTCAACAAATGGGGCTGTATTTTCAGTTGGTGACATTATACTCTCTCTGTCTCTGTCTGTCTGTCTGTCTCTGTCTGTCTCTCTGTCTGTCTCTCTCTCTCTCTCTCTCTCTCTCTGTTATCTGTCTTTTTTGTCTTCTGTGTCTGTCTCTATCTCTATCTGTCTCTCTGTCTCTCTCTCTCTCTCTCGTGTAAATCGTCGTTAACGTATTTCAGTATTGATTTCTAACAGGCTTAATCATCAGACTGATGAACTGACAATTACGATTTCTTATCTCATAGGGAAAAGAAAACCATTGTGAATAAACAGAAAAAAAAAATTGCCTTCAGTGTAATTGATGAAGCTTTTAACAAAAGACTAAGCTACAGTACACATAACATCGTAATGTCTTTGTTATGATTGGTGAAGATTTTGATGACGCTGTTGTACACATTTTCAAAAATGCAACGTCTTGATCGGACAATCAAAAGTAATGACAAATAACCAAGTTGATATCCATCATTTTAAAACAGAAACGCACATGTGTAATGGGGAATATCAACAGAAATGGGATTAAATGCAATGGTTCCACAATGACTCTGCAGCTCGCTTTATGGGAAGAGAAACACGTACGACGAAAGTGATTTGGCAGTACCCTTCAAGACTTAATGTGGAATATTCCGGTAAGAAGGCAACGAAAATTGACCTCACCCGAGTTATAATTTGTGATCAGATTAGACTGAATAATACAAAATCAAACAAATACGCCATTTTAAAAAAGAAAAATTATCTTTGAAGACCTGGACCATTCTCAAGTCTAATGGAAAACAAACATGAACAACCAACAAAATAATGACAAAGGTTGTAACAAAGCAAAGTTAATGTCTACATGGAAAAAAAGGTGTGCCTATGGGTTACTAACCCTAACACTGGCAACAATGGGGAAAAAAAAGGATAAATTATTTGTCCTGCCCTATGAATCATGTTATTCAACTTTGTAATAAAAAAAGTTTATAACCAAACCATTGCGATTATTTCACTCTAAGTAAAATTTAAAAAAAAAAAAACTTTAAAAACCAAATGAAAAGATAAAAATAAATCATGTTTCTTAGGCATACAAGGCTTCTTTAAAGTTTTTTTTTTTTTCATCCGATGTCTGTGACACAAATTCTGTTGCCAGAAGAATGAGAGCAAGCGTGTATAAAAGGAAGCAGTTTCTAAGGAAATATTGTGGTTATGTAAGATCATATATTTTTCGTAGATGCTTTCCAAATAATTACAAGATCATATCAAAATTTTCACTCAAAGTGCTGGACATGGATAGGGATGAGGTTTTAACATACATGCAAGTATTATTCTGACAACAGAGCAACTAAAAGTTATATGACGGAACAACCCACAAAAAAGGGGTTTTCTGTACAGACACACACACATCTTTCGTCTCTTGTGTGTTTTTCGTATAACCGCATCCATTTTAGCTGGGCACCTGTACAATTTTTCTGTCGTGCTTATTACCACTATTCTTCTTTTTTTTTTTTTCTTTTCTCGCCAGCGCCATGTTCAGAAATACGCGTGTATTACCTAGGATGTAGTGGACGGTGCTACGAATTCCGCAGCGTAATTCTTAAGTACCTCTCTCTTCACCTTGTTACTAACTTTGCTTTCCTTATCACACTCTTCATACAGATTCACTTTCATTCTCCCTACACGTACGCTTTAGACTAACAGTCTCTTTGGCAGACGAGATCACCTATCGACGTTTCCTCTGACTCGCTGGAATAAGACGTAGAAGCTGCGTCATCGCAGCCATGCTGAGATACGGCAGGAACGTGATCGCCTACGTCAGGCCCTGGTGAGGCCTGGTCTTCAGTTGGCTCCGTGTTACACGTCACAGGATTGACAGGACCTCCGAGACTGCAGAGAAGCTGAGGGGTGGTGTGGTACTTTGCAGACAGGATCGGCATTCAGTTTTTTTTACGTTCTTGGTTTTACGGACATATTTGTTCAAACGTTCACGTCTCGTCAGCTTCTTGGCTTCCTCCGCTTGCTGGACGGCAGAGAGGCAGTCGCTGTCACGCTTGGAGAATTTGTCACGGGTCTGATCGAGAAAGGGCCCGAAACGCTCTTTCAGTTTCCTTAAATTTTCTGACCTCTGCGTGTTCGAGATCTTCTGGCATTTCACCTTCTTCAGTTCGTCGCGGGCCCAGGACAGCATGTGAGCTTTCCCTTCGAACTTTTTGAGGCTGGTGCACCTCAGCCAGCTCTGTTCGCGGGCTTTGCCGAAGTACTGCACGCGGTACTCGGTCAGCACACGATCTCGTTGTGCCTTGACCCGAACGTAATGCCCCTCCGCGTCGTCACAGACCAGGCAGGGCCACCAAGGGTGGCCGGTCAGACGGCCCCACATCACGTGACCCTCCCGCCAGGAAGGAAACTGAACTCTGACCCCCCCTCTGGAAGCACGTCCTGCTGTCCGCGAGTGTCGTTCGGAGCTGGAACCACTGCTGACGGACGGAGAACTGGAAGACGCAGGGTTTTGATCACGAAGGCTGTCGCTGGGACGACCCTGAAGGTGAACTCGCCGAATTGCAGTCACTAAACTGTGATGTCGGTGTTGAGCCGCTGTGGCGGGTGGCTGCACCCCTGCGCTTGGGCCGGGGGTTAAACAGCATCGGTGGCAGTCAGTGGGATGCGATCCCAAGGCAGAGCCGGTCAGAGACTTTTTCCCCTCAGTGGACGTGGACCCTGGAGAGGAGGAAGAAGGAGCGTTCCTCACGCTCTGGCGGCGTGGTGAGCCGCCGGACGTCCTGGTGGTGTGTGTGTGCCCGTGAATCAGGCGTCCTGGTCGTCCTTTTGACCCTTTTCGTCTTTTCAGGTGAAATCAATGGAGACTGATCCGGTGTCGTAGTTTTGTCTTCACTCTGTTGCAAAGGTGAGAAGACTTCATCAGGTGTCCACGGACGTGAATCCGACTCACCGTGGACATCTTGCGCTGTTCGCACTTTCTGTTTCCTTTCACTCTCTTCTCTCCTGTGTACACCTGGTCCACAGTCCAACATTTCTTACGCTTTCTTTCTTCCGGAGGGCTGTCTGCTTCTCTCCTTTCACTCTGACTGTTTTCATGTCCAGGTCTCTGTCCTGAAATCCATGTTCTGCCGTGATTCTGGCTGGAACCGGTACCATCACATCCTTTCATGGGCACGGTGTTTTTCTCTGAGACCTACATTCTCTGTTCAGTCCGTGTTGTAAAGAGCAAAAAAACTTCGTTCCGTCTTGTATTGGTTGTGTTAGCATTTTGCTGCTCATTCAGTCTGAGGTTCTCCTTCGCGTTCGGTTCTGTCTTTGAAACCGGGTTCGTTTCCGACTCGAAAACCGTCGCGGTTTCCTCTTTAGTCATTCCATCGTGCAGATATTTGAGATGGATGCAGACCTCGCAACAGCAGCTGGGACGCTGTTCAAACAAGTCCAGCAGCTTGCTCTGGTTTTTGTAGGACATCCGGACAGGCCTGACGACCCTGGCGAAACAGGAGCCCCTGTCCACCACCCTCCTGTCCTCGGTCCCGCTGGACGAGGATACCCGCTCGTCCCCCTTTCTCTGGTTTATTCTTCGGCAAGTGGCCGGGGAACAGGAATCTCTGAGGAAGAACGTGTTCCACGCGCTGTCCATTTTGATGTGTCTAGTTTAGGGAATCTGCAACAGATACAACACTTTTTCGTCAAAAACCTTCACGTGTTGATTAACCAACCAACCCAGCAGGCAACCAACCAGCCTCTATGTTGGTTTATCTATTTGGTGGTGGTGGGGGGGGTGGGGGGGGGGGGGGGGGGGGGGGGGGGGGGGGTTTGGCACAAACTGAACTGAAAAAAGCCAGCCAACCAGCCAAGTAAACAACCAACCAGAAAGCCAGTCAAGTTGTCACCCAATCAGTGGCGCAGACTAAAGGGGCGCAGACGAAAACAACACGGGGGGAAAACGGTACAAATAACAGGCAGTAACGGCACTCACGAATTATGGGTGGGGATAATCAAGAAAAAGAATGAAATGGCTCATCTTTAGATCGTGATGTCTAAACTTAAAGGAGAAATTTTAAGACTTACTTCATTAAATTGCGAAATGTGTCTGTCTGTCTGTCTGTCTGTCTGTCTCTCTCTTTCCCCTTTGTGTGTATGTGTGCGCCGCGCGTGCGTAGAAGTGTAAGTTCGAACATGACCAGTATTTTGCGCACACTCTTGCACGCACTCCTGCACGCGCACGCACGCATATATATATATATATATATATATATATATTATATATATATATATATATATATATATGTATGTGTGTGTGTGTGTGTGTGTGTGTGTGTGTGTGTGTGTGTGTGTGAGTAAGTAAGTGTGTAAGTAATGAGGAGCAACTTCAGACTAACAATTCTTCTATTTAATATGACACTGACGCTGCGCATCAGTAGGGTGTCAATCACATCACATCACATCACATCACAGCTTATCACATAGCAGCTTTTGGCCTGCGGGATCAGGTCACTCAGTGTGAATTCTTAAATGTGTGTACCGAGGGTGCAAAGAGTTTGACTGCCCGCGTTTCCCCCTCTCTTCCTCTCTCTCTCTCTCTCTCTCTCTCTCTCTCTCTCTCTCTCTCTCTCTCTCTCTCTCTCTCTCTCAATATATATATATATATATGTGTGTGTGTGTGTGTGTGTCGATGTGTGTGTGTGTGTGTGTGTGTGTGTGCGCGCGCGCGCACGCGCGCGCATGGCCGATCAAATAAGTAGTGAGGAACAACTTCAGACTAACAATTCTTCTGTTGATACAACACTGACACTGACACTGCGCATCAATCAGGGTGTCAATCACATCACATCACATCACATCACAGCTTATCACAAAGCAGCTTTTTGCCTACGGGATCAGGTCTCTCAGTGTGAATTCTTAAATGGTTTTGAGCGTGTGGCGAGAGTTTGACTGCCCCCCGTTTTCCTCATTTTTTCCTTTCTCCTTTTGTTCCAGCCCCTTCTGTCCCTTTTCGGTTCTCCCCCTCCTCTTCTCTCTGCTCTCTCTCCACTCTTCTCACCTCTCTCATCTCTCTCTCCTCCTCTCCTCCTCATCCAACTGATTGGGGTACTCCTCTCTCGGGCTGTCCTCACCGGGATCATCTCTCACTAAGTCTCCCGTTTCTCTCCCTCTGACACTTTCTTTGTGATTGCCCTTCTGCGTCTCCTCTTCTCCGCACCTCTCTCCATCTCTCCTCGCTCCCCCTCCGCTTCTTCTCCTCCTCTGTCTCTCTCTCTCTCACCTCTCTCTCTCTCTCCTCTCTCTCAATTCTCTGCTCTCTCTCTCTCTCTCTAAATATCATATATACATATGTGTGGCTCTGTGTGTCCTTCCTCCCTCCTCTCTACTCTCTCGCTGTGTGTGTGTGTGTGGTTCGAAACTGAAACTCTCATCGCGCAGTCTGCATTCTCTCCCTCCCTCCTCAGGTCTCCTCTCAGTCAATCTTGGTCCGTCAATCGTTCTCTGCCTCTCACTATCTCCTTCCGACGGTCTCTCTCAATCATGTCTCTCAAGGCTAGGTAGATCCCAACTCTCAGAGTAACTCTCTCAGCTGTCCTCTCTTCTCTCTCCTCCTCTCTTCTCTCGCTCGCGCGCGCATGCCGATCAAATAAGTAGTGAGGCCACCCTCAACTTCTTCCTCCTCTCAATTCTTCTCCACGCCTGTCTTATGCCCCTTGGTACAACACTGACCCTTCACACTGCGCCGTTTCCTCCATCTCACATCTTCTCTCTCACTCTCTCTCTCACAAAGCAGCTTTTTGCCTCCTCTATCTCTCTTCTCCTCTCTCCTCTCTCCCTCTCTCTCAGGTCTCTCTCTCGTGAATTCTTAAAGGGTGCAGAGAGTTTGACTGAAAAACCGCCTTTCCCCTCTCTCCCTCCCATCTCTCTCTCTCCTCTTTTCCCTCTCCACCCCCTCTCTCCCTCTCTCTCTCTCCAGTGCCCCCACGCCTTTCTGCATCCTCCGCATCTCCGCATCTTTTCGCCCCCCCCCCCCCCCCCCCTCCTCCCCCGCCCCACCTTATCCAAACCACAGAACAAAAAAAAAAAAAAAAAAAAAAAAAAAAACCGAGTTCGGGGTTACGGTAAAGGTCAGGTAGTAACAACGTAATTGGAATAGATGGAAATCGCTCTGCTTCTGCGAAAAGATTTTTTTTTTCACACTGCTGCTGCTGCTGCTTCTACTACTATTGCTATGTACTTCTCACAAAAGAGGTGGTGGATATCTTAAGGGAACTGTGAAGTTGCCTCCCACTCAAAGACTGAGACGTGTGAAACATGGATAAAGTGGGATGGAATATTGGAGAGTGTTTCCGCGGATTGTATTGACTTCGTTACTACGCGAAGCGACGTGATGACCCCAGGAAGCAGAACGTTCAGCTGAAAAGGGGGAGTTCTCTGACAAACAAGTTATAGGTATTAGGATTACCAACGAATACATAATGAAGAAAAAGTTAAAAAAAAAAAAAAGTGGGGGCAAAATCTGAGTAAGGGGTCATCATCCAACTTTCTACACTCACTCGCTTTCGAATATGTTTTCTCTTCTTCTTCTTCTTCTTCTTCATCATCATCATCATCATCATCATCACCTTCTTCATCTTCTTCTTCTTCAGGATCAGGAACGGGGCGTTGTATTAAAACAACTTAGCCTATTTAGGCTTTTTACGCCCCTTTTGTTTTTGGTGTCTTTTTGGTCCAGTCGTTGACTAGCTCAGTCTTCTTTAACCATCAAAGTCATATTTTATTTTAATCATTGGTTCATGTTTATCTATGAGGTTCTTGAATTTGTTCTTGGTGCATGTTTGATGTTAGTTGTTAATTTATTCCAGTATTGGTGACTCGGTTAGTAAATGCAAATTTTCTCAGATTAGTTCTGGAACATTGTTTGAATATCTTATCTTCACTGTTCCTTGTAGTATTTTTATCTGTGGAGTGCAAAAAAAAAGCATGCTTTGTCAATATCATCAAACCATTATTAAATATCTTATATGTCTGAATCAAGTCCCCTCTTACTCTTCTTGCTTTAAGTGTTGGAAGTTGTCAATATTTTAATCTTTCTTGGTATGAGTAATCCTTTGTACTATGGATCATCTTTGTTGCTCTTCTTGAACCTGTTGTAGAGCTTCTGATTGATGTCTCTTTAACAATCATCCAACTTTCTACACTCGCTCGCTTTCCAACATGTTTTCTCTTCCTCCTCCTCCTCCTCCTTCTTCTTCTTCTTCTGCTTCTTCTTCTTCTTCTTCTTCTGTCTTTTTTTTGGTCAAAGAGTACAGATATTAAATCGCATCAGAGAAAAAAAAAAAAAGAAGAAAAATGGCAACTATATCCACATTCACTCCCGTAGTGGACGATAATCATATTGACAAGGGGAAAAACACTTTCTCTGAATAATTATTCGTTGAGCTATTTCCCGGCCGACAAGATCACCTTCTCTTACCGAGGGTAAATGCGGATTTAACCACAGTTCTACGAATACTAAGCAGACATACCAGGCTGCACGTTCGAACTGCGATGGCGTAATATTTGACGGGCACAAACCGTATTTTATATGGAGATGACCTAGGTATGGGTTTGAATGGTCAGTCCAACCTCGAAATTGCACTTTCGCCTAGTTTAGAAAAGGGGACCCTCAACTCAGGAGCTGACAAGTTATCTACAAAATATTAATGGAGGAGGAAAAGGAGGAGGAGGAGAAGAAGAAGAAGAGAGGAAGGAAAGGAAGGAGAGAAGAACGAAGACCAAAGCAGACACCCACAACCAGC